>CAWTZC010000588.1:0-20146 GCA_963919715.1 Microtus obscurus
AACTAATGTTGAACAACCCCCGGCGCGGGCGCGAGACGCGGAGGAGACCACAGACACCAGTGAGTAGAGGGAGGATTACGGGGCAGCGAACGGTGAGGATCCTGAAGACCACCTTTGTATAGGGAGAGTGTTTTGCCCGGGGCTGAGTCACAGGAAACGGAGCGGGGGCACTCCCCGATCACCTTGACCCCCCCGGGTAGCCTGCGAGGGCCTCTACTGCTGGGGCTGCTCCCCCTCGCTGAGACCCCCCCCTGGCATATCCCAGATTGCCCAGGGTCCTCCTTGGCCCCCCTGGGGCGGACCACCAAATTTAACCTGTTTTGGGCACTGGATAGGGAGTCAGAGCAGAGAGCACGGAGTCCTCTGTTTTGGTGGTTGGCCTGCAGAGGAGGTAGGCCTTTGGCGAGGTTGGCAAACCAGGAGCCTGGTCCTGGTCCTGAAGACCCTTCAGAGCAGTGAAAAATATCTTGGCAGTGGCAGGACTCAAGAAACGGGGAGAAGGCATTTTGGAAGCAGGGCTCTGGCCAGCAGGAAAACCCTCCTGCATTAAAAGACACATTAGACAGCATCGATAGGAGAGACGGGAGGCCAAGGCAAGAATTACCCAATAATCTGAAAAGCAACATGAAAACACCAGAACCCAATGATCTCACAACAGAAGGACTTGAACACCCTAACACAGAAGAAGTGGAAAAAATGACTTTATGAAAGCAAAGATTTAAACATATGTAAAAAACACCTTAAGAAATAGAGGAGAAGTAGGACAAAAAGTTGAAGAAGTGAGTGAAAAAAGGTTGAAGAAATGAGTAAATACGTACATGAGACCCTGGGGAAAAAGTTCAAGAATTGAAAAGAAATGGAAGCAAGGAAGAAAACACAGACTGAGGACCAGCTGGATATGGAAAATCTAAGTCAACGAGCAGAGCTCTACAGAAACAAGCATAATAATAGAATACAAGAGATAGAAGAAAGAATCTCAGATTCTGAGGAAACATAGAGAAAATAAATGCACTGATCAAAGAAATCAGTAAAGCCAACAAATACTCATCACAAAACACGCAGGAAATATGGGACACAATAAAAAGACAACATAAGAATAATAGGGATAGAAGAAGGAGAAGAATCACAGCTAAAGGCCAGAAAATATTTTTAACAAAATTATGGAAGAAAACTTCCCAACATAAAGAAAGATATTCCAAAGAAAACAGAACACCAAACAGACTGGATCAAAGAAAAACATCCCCTCGCCATATAAGTAATCAAAACACAAAATATACAGGTTAAAGAAAGAATATTAAGAGCTGCAAAGGAAAAGGGGCAAGTAACCTATAAAGGTAAACCAATCAGACTTACACCTGACTTCCCCTATGGAAATAGAAAGCAGAAGGTCTGGATAGAGGTTCTGAAAAAACTAAGGGATCATGGATGCAAACCCAAACTACTATAAGCAATTCACTATCAAGGAGAAAACAAGACTTTCCAAGATAAGAACAAATTTAAACAATATGTAGCCACAAACCCAGCCCTACAGAAAATAATAGAAGGAAAATCACAACCTAAGGAATCTAGCATTGCCAACACTGCCTACAATAACTCAGGCATTAGAAACCCTCACTGCACACCTCAAAGAAGGGAGACACACAAACGCTACTACAAAACCAATAAAAAAGAGTAAACAACCACTGGTATTAGTATACTTAATATTAAGGCCCAATTCACCCATAAAAAGGCACAGGCTAAGGGATTGGATACGAAAACAGGACCCAACATTCTGCTGTTTGCAAGAAACAATAACCACAAAGACAGGCATCTACTCAGAGTAAAGGGTTGGGAAAAGGTCTTTCAAGCAAATAGTCCTAAGAAAAAAGCAGGTGTGGCCATACTAATTTCTAACAAAACTGACTCAAACAAAGAATAGAAGAGATAGAGATGGAACTTATATATAACAGGAACAAATCAGGATGAAGTTAATTCGGAATATCTACGGCCCAACATAAAAGCACCACATGTAAAAGAAATATAAGAACTCAAGGCAGACATCAAACCACACAAAGTAAAGGAGACTTCAATACACCCCTTCTCCATTGGACAGGTAATCAGACAGAAACCTAATAGAGAATTAAGAGAATTATTGGAGGTAATGAATCAAATGGACTTAACAGACATCTATAGAACATTCCACCCAAAAAGGAAAGAATATAATCTTCTGCAGCTCATGGAACCTTCTCAAAAATTGACACAACGGAAAAAAGGAAACCTCCACAGATAAAAATATAGTGTCACCTGTGTTTATCAGACCACCACGGACTAAAGCTAGAAGGCAATAATAATGCTACCCCCAGAAAGCCGACAAACTCAGGAAACTGAACAGTAACTACTGAACCACACATGGGTAAGGAAGAAATTAAGAAAGAAATTAAAGTTTTTGAATTTAATGAAAATAAAGAGACAACATATCAAACCTATGGGACACGTGAAAGAGTGTAAGAGGAAAGTTCATAGAACTAAGTGCCCACTTAAAGAAAACAGAGAAAGCATACATTGAGGACTTAACAGCACACCTGAAAGCTCTAGAAAAGAAAGAAGCAGATGCGCCCAGGAGGAGTAGAAGACTGGAAAAATAAACGAGGGAGAAATCAACAAAATAGAAACACAGAAAAAACAGTCAAAGAATCAATGAAACAAAAAGTTGGTTCTTTGAGAAAATCAACAAGATCGAAAACCCCATCAAACTAATTAAACAACAGAGAGAGAACACGCAAATAAATAAGATCAGCAATGAAAAGGGGGACATAACCACAGACACAGAGGAAATTCAGAGAATCATTAGATCTTATACAAAAGGATGCCACAAAACTGGAAAATGAAAAGAAATGGAAGTTTAGATAAGTACACATACAAATAAACAAGAAGGTGAACGATCTAAATAGACCGGTTAGTCGCGAAGAACTAGAAACTGTTATCAAAAATCTCCCTACCAAAAAAAAGCCCAGGACCAGATGGTTTCAATGCAGAATTCTACCAGAACTTCCAAGAAGAGCTAATACCTATACTCCTTAATGTATTTCACAATATAGAAGCAGAAGAGTCATTGCCAAATTCTAGAACACAACGATAAAAACCACACAAAGACAACCAAGAAAGAGAATTATAGGCCTATTATATGAATATCGACGAAAAATTCTCAATAAAAATGGCAAACCGAATCCAAGAACACATTAGGAAAAATTATCATTATGATCAAGGAGGCTTATCCCAGAGATAGGGTGGTTAACATAGAAATCTATAATGTAATCCACCATATAAATAAACTGAAAGAAAAAAACATATGATCATTTCATTAGATGCTGAAAAAGCATTCGACAAAATTCAACACCCCCTTTATGATAAAGGTTTGGAGAGATTAGGGATACAAGGGTATACCTAAATATAATAAAAGCTATTTACAGCAAGCCGACAGCTAACATTAAATTGAACGGAGAAAACTCAAAGCCATCCCACTAAAATCAGGAACAAGACAAGGATGTCCACTCTTATACCCTTCAATATAGTGCTTGAAGTTAGCAATTGCAATAGAAACATAAAGGATAAGGGGATAATTGGAAAGGAAGAAGTAAGCTTTTATTTGCAGATGAATGATATATACAGTAAGGACCCCAAAAACTATCAAGAACCCTAATCTGATAAACGCCTTTAGTAAGGTGGAGGATATAAGATTAACTCAAAAGTAGTGGCCCTCCATACACTAAGGATAAGGAAGCAGAGGGGAAATCAGAGAAGCATCACTTTAGATAGCACAAATAGATAAAATATCTAGGGGTAACCCTAACCAAGGAAGTGAAAGATCTATTTGACAAGAACTTTAAGTCTTTGAAGAAAGAAATTGAAGATGACACAGAAAATGGAAGGATCTCCCTTGCTCTTGGATTGGGAGGATCAACATAGTAAAAATGGCAATCCCTACCAAAAGCAATCTAAGATTAATGCAATCCCATAAAATACATCAAAATTATTCACAGATCTGGAGAAGACAATAATCAACTTTATATGGAAAAACAAAAAACCCAGGATAGCCAAAACAATCTTATACAATAAAGGATGTCTGGAGGCATTAATCCCTGACTTCAAACTCTATTACAGAGCTACAGTATTGAAAACAGTTGGTATTGGCATAAAAACAGAGAAGTCGACCAATGGAATCGAATTGAAGACCCTGACTTTAACCCACAAACCTATGAACACCTGATTTTTGATAAAGGAGCTAAAAGTATACAATGGAAAAAAAGAGAGCATCTTCAACAAATTGTGTGGAAAACTGGATGTAATCTGTAGAAGAATGAAAAAGATCATATCTATCACCATGCACAAAACTCAAGTAAGTGGATTAAAGACTCAATATCAGTCCGAACACGCTGAACCTGATAGAGGAGAAAGTGGGAAGACTCCACAACAAGTGGGCACAGGAGACCACTTCCTACTTATAACCCCAGCAGCACAGACAGTAAGGGACCATTGAATAAATGGGACCTACTGAGACTGAGAAGCTTCTGTAAAGCAAAGGACACTGTTGCTAAGACAGAAAGGAACCCACTGACTGGGAGAAGATCTTCACCAACCCCCGCAACTGACAAAGGTCTGATTAAAATATATAAAGAACTCAAGAAACTAGACCGTAAAAGGCTAATCAACCCATTTATAAAATGGGGCACTGAGCTAAACAGAGACTCCCTCAACAGAAGAAGTTAAATGGCCAAAAGACACCTAAGGTATGCTCAACTTTTAGCGATCAGGGAAATGCAAATCAAGACAACTTTAAGATACCATCTTACACCTGTCAGAATGGCGAAAATAAAAAACACCAATGATAGCCTTTGCTGGAGAGGGTGTGGAGAAAGGGGTAACTCATCCATTGCTGGTGGGAATGCAAACTTGTGCAACCACTTTGGAAAAAGCAGTGTGGAGGTTTTCGGAAATGGGATAAACCCTGGCTCAGCAATACACTTTGGGAATATACCCAAGAGAGGCTTATCATACAACAAAAGTATATGTCTACTATGTTCATAGCAGCACTGTTTGTAATAGCCAGAACATGGAAACAACCTAGATGCCCTTCAATTGAAGAATGGATGAAGAAAGTATGGAATATATAATATTAGAGTACTACTCAGCATTAAAAAACAAGGACTTCGTGAAGTTTGCAGGCAAATGGATGGAAATAGAGAACACGATCCTGAGTGAGGTAAGCCAGACCCAAAAAGAGGAACATGGGATGTACTCACTCATATTTGGTTTTAGACATAAACAAAGGGGCATTGAGCTCTAATAGTGATCTTAGAGAAGCTAAATAAGAAGGAGAACCCAAAGAAAAACATAAAGGATCCTCCTGAAATCAACCTTCATCAGGCGAGGAAAGGAGACAGAGACAGAGACCCACATTGGAGCACCGGACAGTAATCTCAAGGTCAAATCAGGAGAAGAAGGAGAGTGAGCACGAGCAAGGAACTCAGGAACGCGAGGGGTGAACCCACACACGGAGACAATGGGGATTTTCTAAGGAACCACCAAGGCCAGCGACTGGGTTTGAAAAAGTGGGATAAAACGTTTGGGAAAAAACATAGAGACAATGAGGACTACTGAGATCTCAAGAACAAAGGCAATGGGTTTTTGATCCTATGCACATTGGCTTTGTGGGAGCCTAGGCAGTTTGGATGCTCACCTTACTGGACCTGGATGGAGGTGGGTGGTCATGGACTTCCCACAGGGCAGGGAACCCCTGATAGCTCTTTGGGCTGACGAGGGAGGGGGACTTGACTGGGGGAGGGGGGAGGGAAATGGGAGGCTGCGGGGGGGGAAAAGACAGAAATCTTAAATAAATAAATAAATTAAAAAAAAAAATAAAAAAAAAAACTTAATGTTTATATGTTCACAAAGCGGGCCATTTTTTTTGTATTGTAATATATTTGCCGGCTGAGGTGTCCTTCCTGCCCTGTGTGTGAGTGTGTGATTAAGATTCAGTATTTATATGGATGAGTTTGTATTGTTTTTTATTGCTATCTGTAGGGAAGCCAATAAAACATATGGACCACAACATATGCAATAATGCAAGAATATGGATAAGATTTAATTATACCAGGGTATTATCATTGGTTAATAGGAATTTGTATAAAACCATGAATGTGCATAAATGAGGAGCACCAAAATTGCTCCCCAATAGCCTAGGCTGCAAGTGAGAAACGCCCGATGCGAAGATTCTCCAAACACTTGAGAAAACATGTAAAGAGAAACCACTTCCTGTGAGTTGTTGAAAATTATTCTTTGTTTTTCCTTTCTGAGACAGGGTTTCTCTGTGTAACCTGACTGTCTGAACTCTCCCTGTAGACCAGGCTGGCCTCAAACAAAGAGATCTTTCTGCCTCTGCCTTCCCAGTGCTGGGATTAAAGACATGCACCACCACTGCCCGCTGAAAACATTCTTGATGATAGATGTGTGCTTTTATATTATGTAATTTATGGTCTTTGAAATCTATAAGCTGATAATTTCTTTTACCCATATTATTACTCTTTTTTTCCTCTGTCTTTCTTAGCTGTATTATTTTTAGCCATTTGAAACCGTGGCCCCACTAATTCAGGAGCTGCAATCCAAGTGTTATGTTGCATGTTTAACTAGCTCAAAAATAGAAGACAGATTTTTTATGAGAGGTTATTCTTAGAAGTTTCCTGCAAAAATAAAATAATAATGATAATGGGAGGCTATGAAATCTGGGTCCTAAGGCCAACTTGAGGATTGCAAATCAGTTTGGTAATTAGGTGTAGGTCATTGGTTGAAGACTGGTATTTGAAATTTATATGATAATTAAAGTACTGATAAAATTCATAGCTGACACACTGCAATTGGAGTAAAAATTAACCTTAAAAAATCTGTTTTTTTTTTCTTCAAAAGTATGAGTAAAATACCATAAAAATTTAAAGTCTTTGGGACACGTAGGAATGTGACTATTCAACAGAAGCGCATAAAGAAGATTCTGGGTCATGATCTGGCTGAAGGCTTGCAGGGACAGCTGCTGATCTCCTGAATGGAATTTCCTGTTAATATTTGCAGGTAATTGTTCAACAGAAGTATAAAAATGTAACAAAATAAAGTTAATATTTTAGAGACAGCAGAAATAGCTAGATGTTTAGCTTGTTGTGACTTAAAACACAGTGGAGATTTCGCTCGGCTTTTGTACAAGGACTCCTGGGGGGATTAACTTACTCAGAGCCATAGTTGGCTTGGAAGTTTTCTTCATGGATAGCATGCAGCTTAAGATAGACCAAGGGAAAGAACAACACCGTGACTTCCAACGATGTAAAGCACCTTTGTTTTGGATGGGTTTCACATACTCTTCATCCCAACTGCATGTGGAAATAAATTTTCTTAGGAGAAAAGTGCTTCAAACGGACCCTTAGATTCCTTGGCGAAGACCTCAAAGGTCTTTTTGTCAGATGTGAGTTGTTGAGGGTTGGGGGAGGTCTGAGCCTAGGAAGTAAACCTCCAGGACATCAAGGTTTTCCACCTCCCAACACTCCTCTCAGCACCGGATCATGCTCTACTTGCGCTTCTGAGTTCTAGCAGACGCAAGTGTAAAGTCAGGCACCAACTCCAGTATACCTCCTTTCTAATCTTGCTCACTTTCAAACATAGACAGAGAAGGATGGTAGCTTCTGGAACCAGAGCTTCCAAGACTTTCCATTGGCCTCTTCCTCAAAGAGGAAGGATGAAATTCAGGCTGGGCATCACTAATCTAAACTTACAAAGCTATTTTTTTTTAGATCCACAAGTGGAAAATTCCGACCTCATGTGATGACCACAGCTAGAAAGCCGATTATTGACGTGATCATGTAGAATTGTTTCAGAATGTGTGTAAAATAATATGGAACCTGAGGGAATTTTGGGTTAGACTTTCCCCAAAGAAATCATTTTCATGTTACTTTTGGAGACAACAGTTTCCTATGTAATCAGGTTAGCTTGGAACTCACCAAGCTGACCCCTGAACTCACATTCCTCCTGACCCTGCCTCCTGAGTGCTGTGTGCTGGAACGACAGGTGTGTCAGATCTTCAGATGGCCCGATGTGTGGTGATTCAAGAATCATTATGAAATCTGCAAAAGATTTGTAATCTAGAGCTGTGATGAGAAAATCTGGCAGGGTGCGTGTGGACTAGGGGTGAACACAATCCTAGCTTTTATTTGCAGACCTTAGGCAAGTGCCCCCCCATGTAGTTGTGCATAACTGTACACCAGCTGTTATTACTGCTCAGGCGCAGTTGCCACCACCAGCCAGCACACCATGTATTTGAGGTGCCCTGGGGATTTGTACAGCTGCCCGGGCTTTTGGGTAAGATGGTGATGCTCCCACGGTGGCAGTTTGCAGGCAGATCTATAATCCTTCCCTGGGGCCTTGGCAAGAGATAGACCGTGCCTCACAGTGATTACGGGAGGCAGAAATTGATTTTTATTGCTAAACTTTATGGGACGATATAAAAATGGTCAACGTGGTAAATAGACTTTATTACCACGTTAGGTCAGGATGTAAGCAGTAAAAAGCATATTTTCCCCTTTAGTTACTGAAACAGATTTGGGTGGAAGGGATCTTAATCATTCTTCCCGATTGTGCCCCCCTTCCAGCAATTCGGTCAGCTGGTTATGTGAGAGATGCGACACAGAGGAGAGAGGAGAAAGAGTCAGGATGTACTGCACCCCCTGTCCTTCTTGTTTGCAGGCTGTGTTTACACTCATGCTCACACTATCATCACACCCATGCCTCATAGCATCACACCTACAGAGGACCCAGGTTAGCTTCAGCACCTATATGGCAGCTCAGTATACCTGTAGCTCCAGTTACTGGGATCTAACATCCCCTCCTAGTCTCCATGGAAACTACACACACATGTGTGGTGTGATGCATAATATATAGGAAAACACCACATGAAAAATCAAAATAAATCTTTATTAATAAAAAACTACCCAAAACCAGCAAGCAAACAAATTCCTCCATTGTAGCACACACACACATGCACACACACAAAACCTTAATAGAAAATGTTTCATATGGGGTGGCAATGACATAGCACAGAGAGTTAAACATGATAATTGCATCCATGCAAGAATCGGATTTAAATTACCAGGACAGACTAGAGGTTAGAGTGAGAGGAGCGATCTGGGGAAGACTTTTCTGTTGAAAGAAATGCACAGAATAGGCCACCACTTCTTGCCGGTTCTGTTCGGTGCCTTCCTTTGTTTCTGGGTGTGTATGGCTCACGTGCCAGTGCAAGGTTGCTGCTTTGGGACCCACAGGGCTAAGAGAAGCTATAAACAGAGAAAAACATAAGAATTAGATTTGTGCAGTATAATCATGTCTATATAGACACTTAGATGACTTAGCCAACTTAATGCTAACATCAAAGCCACAAGAGAGGTATTATTCTGTTAATGGACAGAGGAGGAACTGAGGCTGGGGTGGCAGATAACTCACGGGTTTCATAACCATGGACACAGGACTTAAACTCAGGGAGATGTGACCAAGACCCCCCTTTGGTACTCGTCAGTCTCTAGGCAGGGATGACTACAGAGAGTGCACAACCGTTCACGGTTCTAAACTCTTGCTAAGTGAGATAAGTGCATGAACTTCTGTGTGAAGTGATATTAGGTACATTGTCTCCTACATGGTAGCCTCAGACATGCTCAGGGATACTGGGGGTTTTGAGAAGGTCTCTATTTCAGTACCTAAGCAACTCAGTTCTGCCAAGGGAGATTATATAGCTGGGGGCCAGGAACATCTCAATGTCAAAGAAAGGAAAAGTTATTTAAGGCTGGGAACACAATGGAGTTGCAGTTCCAAAATGGTGGGACCCAAAGAGGATTCACTGGTGTCTATCTAGCAAGCTCGGCCGGAACCCTAGCATCAACCATTTATCTGAAATTGGGAAAAAAAAAAAAGCAAGCAAGCAAACAAGAAAAAACTTTTTCCAAAGGCTCAGAACAAACTGCCCAAAGATACAACATCAAATGGGTGCTGTCTGTGCTCAGTCCTCTGCATTCCGCATTCTTTTATCATACATCAGGGGCTGGGTTTCCCAGTATCTCGAACTGTCTTTGTTAGCTTTTAAGATGGACTGCAGTCCGTATTTCACTGATAAGTTGAGTTTCACATTAGACTACAAAAGTGGGAAATGTTGGCCCCGTGGGAGGTAAACGTGGACCAAAAGAGATGTTGTTGAGAGCTTTGCTCAACAGCATGGGGATGAGGACCTGGCATGAGACTGTTGCCAGGAGTTGTTTTCCTGGGCTGCAAAGAGCCTCCTTCATCCATTCCCAGTCGCCTTCTTCTTAGCCAATGTTCCTGTTGCCTGAGTCATGGATGTGTTACTCTCCGAGTCCCTGCCGGGCCTGACGACCCCATTATTAAAGGTAGGCAAACTGAAAACACAGGTATAGTGAAAAGAGAGAAAGGAAATATTGGTATATAGGTTGAGAAGATGAAAGGAGAGGTAGTGTCTTGTACACTCCCTTCCGGGGTCGACGTGAGGCTTAGGTAGAGAAACAAGAGGTGCTCACATCTAAGCAGTTCTGGTCAAAATGTCCCCCAGCCCCCACTGCTTCAGCGTCACCTCTCCTGGAAGGTGGTCTGCCGGCTTGTCTCTTCCAGGGAAACAAGCTACCCCGTGGGTCGCAGGCTTCAACCTTTTCCGCCAGCCAGTGAGCCTCCTGAGGAAATTTTGGTCCTTGGATCCACTTTACTCAATGGTCTGAGAGCCAAAGGGAAGGTTTTATAAATATTCTCCCCCTGGCAGGCTGTACATTCAGGACAGGTAGCTGGGGGAGAGAGCTGCGAACAGCACCGTGAAGACTTAATTCCAAAGGAAGAAAGGATGACCACGGTTGCGGAGAGTCCCGGGGCTGTGCGCTGCACAGTCTCATCCCCACTTCCCTCAGAATTATGGAGTATGTCCTGTATGCACAACATGGGGGAATACAAGATTAGGGACACTTCCTCCCCGGGAGGCAAAGCGAATGGGTTTGAGCACCCCTATAGAGTTTTATTTCTGAGTCCTTTTAGAGTGTCTGGAAAAGTATCACCCTTCCTTATCGAAGCTTCAGGACAAATAGGTGAGACGTCACAGTCCGTTTTCACAGAAGAATACGAAGCTGGACGTCAAGCCGCTTAATGGGAGAGTATGGCAGAATCAGCTCCCCAAACCTGCATTGATCATCACCGAGTCATCTGACGGTACAGCCAATCGCTGGAGGATCCTCAGCTCTGCCACGGATTCCGGATCTCCGAGGCCCCCCGCCCTCCTTGAGCAGCACCCCTGCCTGGCAGGGAAAGGAGGATACCCACACCTGCACGCACCTTCCAGTTAGCCTTTGAAGTGGGAGTGGGATCCAAGGAAATATTTTTTGAGCCAGTATTTGTTTGATCTGCTACACACCTTAATTTAATTAGCAACACAAACTTTGTAGAAGACATCAGCCCCCTAACTTGGTTTAAGGATGCCATTTCTTTTAGTTATAAATAACTCGGACCAAATATGGGAGAGATGAAGATGAAAACAATAGACTGGGGAATACTTCTAGCTCCTGAGTGTTTTGGTAGTACTCACCCACATTCGTATGCCTGCCATGTTTTGATGAGGGATGAGATGGTGGGATATTTTGGATTCAACTATTAACTTGTGTTCCAGAAAGGCAAGCTTCCCAGATTCCTTGATGCTTGAAATGATAGTATTTTTTGGAAGGAGTATGCTAACATCGTGATGTGGTCCTTAAATCAGGCATTTTAATAGTATTAAAGCATTCCATCTTTACAGGGGTCGTGACACAGGCCTTTCTAGTCAGAGAAGAAATCAAATGGATTTCATGGTCAGCACGACCTAGATTTTAATCTGTGAGAGTAAAAGCCATCCCCCTCACCCCTGATGTGGTTTAGTGACTCTAGTGCCTCCTGACCTTTGGGAAACACATCAGTTTCTTCTCTTGGTTGAGAACTGCAGAAAAGTTGTCGTGTAGTAAGGAGGCTGTTGTTGGTTGGCTGCTTAGCCCTGAAAAATCACACAGAAACTATATTAATTAAGTCACTGTTGGCCCATTAGTTTAGCTTCTTATTGGCTAACTCTTATATCTTAATTCAACCCATCTTCATTAATCTGTGCATCACCCCGAGGTTGTGGCCTACCAGCAAAGTTTAGCACATCTGTTCAGTGGTGGCTATGGCTTCCCTCTGACTCGCCCCTTCCCAGTATTCAGTTTAGTTTTCCCCGCCTAGTTCTGTTCCCCTATAGCTCTATTATAGGCCCAAAGAAGTTCCTATTCATTAATGGAATAAGCAAGAAGGAAAATCACATCACCCCTGGAACTTACAGTTCTGCAAAACCACACATCCCAAGCGGGTCTCCGGAGAGGGTGACCTTTGCCCCCACTGTTACAAACAAGGCTGGGTGTGTTTATATGTATTGTATGTGTTTGTTATATGCACCTATCAGTGTGCGAGGGTAAATGACCTAGTTACTCTTCTATTGCTGTGCTAAGAGCATCATGACTAAGGCAGTTTATAGAAGAAAGAGTTTTTTGGGGGCTTACAGTTTGAGAGGGAAGTGAGCCGTGAAATCAAGTGGAGAGAGCAGGCAGCAGGCAGGTATGGCACTGGAATAGAAGCTGAGAGCTACGAGTTGAGACAACATGAGGGAGAGAGAGGGGTGGTGGAGAAGGGAGAGAGAGAAAGAGATGGGAGGCACCTTGTATCACCATCTTCCCAGGGTTGTATTCGTTGCAGACAGATCTGCCATAAGCATTTGCTTCAGCAGGGAGGATTCATACAGAGGTGGAGAGACCGTGCTGGCCAAGATTTATTGGCCCCGACCAATGTCTTGTAAAACCTATGCTTGTAGCTGCAGAGGGGACAGGTTTTGGGTTGGTCGTCTGAGTTCACCGGATCCCATAATGAATGGTTTACGACATGAGCTAAAATTGGCGCTCCCTGCTGGTCTTTTTTCCTTTAGTTGCCTCTAACGACCCCCGAAACATAAGGCAGGAAATAAATGTAATGTTTTTTTAAGTAGGGCATGCTTTAGAACAAGATAATAAAGGGAGAGAAAATGCTGAGGGAAGGAGGAGGGGAGGTGAGAGGGAGGAGGAAGCTTGGGAGGAGGAAACCCAAGTTCTACATTAGCAAAACTCTAGTGTACCAGCTGACATCTGCTCCCTGTCCCCAAACAGAGGCCAGTTCCATACTGGTGCTGTCCCTAGCTAGAACTGTCTCCATTGGCTCGTGCCAAGATGACTCCTCACAGGCCCTATCTTTAAACATTCTGCAGTGAACCCCCCCCCCGGCTTGAACCAGAGTTTTTGAAATCTCTGGAATGTGTATTTCCCTCCCTCCGCCCCTCACCTCACCATTCCCACTCCTGCCATCATTTCTTTGGCTTGGACCTTTCTACGGATCTTACTGGAATTTGCTGCATGAGGTTAAAACCCCAACAAGCAAAATGGGATCTTGGCATAAACAGTAGCTTTGTTTTGAGTGTATTTGGAAAAGTTAAAACGAAAGGACGCCAATGGGCCTAATGATTTCTCTGAAGTTTAATTGAAATGATTAGGCTAGGGAGGTCTGCCAAATGAATAGGTGAATTTGTATTAAAAACTATTTCAGTGGGGTGAAACACGAGAACAAACATGGTGGGAGCAGGGAGCGTGCTAGCCTGCAATAGCTTGGCTTCTTCCTCCCTCCCCATTTCCCGCCCCCCCCCCCCCTCATCCCTCTCCCATCCCTTTCTTCCTTCCCAGGTCTGCCCTGAATACAGTTATCACACTGTGTGGATGTTCCTGGCTATTGAAACAGGATGATTGGCCCAGAGACTAACATTTCCTCATTCTGTTGTATAGCTTGAACTTGCAATAACAATAACACCCAATTTGTCAGGGTCGTAGTTTACCTACGCAGTGACGCAAGGTGACGCAGCTCATACGAAAGATAGCATGGGGGCCGTATCACATACAGAGATAAATAAGCTACTTTCATTCCTCGAGTTAAAGCTGTCTTAGAACTCTGGAATCTCCCCCCAGTTATACAGACCCATCTGCTGCAAGGACCACTTCCAAATTGAGATAGACCTGCTTATGGGGGCAAATCCTTGCTGCATTTCCCCCAAAAAATGCTCAAATCTGGGTCCAGGGATGTCCAGAAAAAAATGAAAACAAACAAACATCAACAAAACAAAGAAGAAAAAAGAACAGGCAAAGAATGGGTGATATTACAGTGGTAGGGAGACAGGGTGGGTCCACTTGTAAGAGCCACCCAGCATTTTCCTAGGAGACCCTTTTACAAAGCCTTTTCCTGGAACCTTAAACCACTCCCACAAATTGTTTTTCACCATGTTTCAGCCCAGCAGGCAGGAACACAAGATGACTGGGAAAGTCTGTGAGACACAGTTAGTGGCTGGGTGAGTGAGACAGTTTGAGTGAAATCTGACCAAACAGACAGTCAGGAGACAGAAGAACAGACCCAAAGCCGTGGGCCTGAGATGACTCATGTGGCTGCCACATACTCTCCCACCAGGGGGTGGATCAGCTTGAGGCTTTTGACGTTGTAATTATAGGTCCTTTGTGGGGAGCGCCTTGTCTACCATTCCAAATAAGCAGGGGCTCGACCACACTTGAAGCAAATGGGTCTGTGTTGGATTTTCCAGGGCTAAGAGGAATGTCCTTAGGCAGACTGTGTGCCTCCTCCTGCCGCACCAGGGTAAGCTTCCCCAGAGCTAGCTAATGCTCCTATGAGGTTTTGGCAGATCCCAACAGCCTTGGGGATCAATGCTTCTTCCCGAGCCGTGGCCCCCTCCATTCCTTCGCCTTGGTACCCAACCAAGCCCCTGAGTGCTGCAGTGTTGGGTTCAAGGGACAGGGAAACAACAGGATCTCTTGAGGAGCCCTGGGGGCTGGAGAGTTGTACTGGGCCTGCCATTCCTGCTCCCCCAGGACCACTGGAGTTCTGCGTCCCTCAGCTGGACAGCTTTCTAGGAAGCCGGGCACCCCGCCTCCCGGGGGTGCGCTGGCACCCAGTTCAGAGTCGGCCAAGGGCTGGAGGTTAAAATACACAGACAGAGAGACAGCGACACGGGTCATCCTTGAATTCCCCGAGAATGCCCCCATTGTGTTAGCAGATTATATAGAGATAGACGCCCCAACCAAACCCACCAGAAACCACTCTCCTGCCATCAGGAACTCCTGAAGGTCTTGTGCTCAGAACAGCTGTAGGACTCAGATAGGGGATTACAAGAAATTCAGGATTGGGGTTTACTGCTTCAACACGCTTGATCCTGAGTCATCCATCTGGGTTTTTTGTTCTTGGGGAGTAATGTTTTCTGTCCCCATTCTCTGAGTGGATATGTGGACTTTCCCATTTTCTCTTTGACAAATTTCCCCCTCTGAGCATGTCTCTCTTTTCCCCAAATGTCCTCTGTTCAGAAAGACATCATTCACAGGGGACCAGGACTGTCTCTGACCTCCTTTTAATTTGATTACATCCACTAAGGCCCTCTTTAAGTAACACCACACTCACAGGAAGGACCAGTTGAGATGTTAATGGAGTTTGGAATGTGGTTAGACCACAGCTCTGACCTAGTGGACAGAAACATTCCCTGGGCCCCAGGCACTGGGAAGTTTTCTGAGAGACCATCGCCTCCAAGGGCAGGGGAAGACCCGCCTGCAGCAAGATTTTGCGGCATGCTCAAGCACAAATAGGTTGAGCTTTGCTGGACATTTCTGTCCTGGCTTCGTTTGCCCTGTCTTAACCCTTGGGTGTTAACTCCTAGGATAGGAATTTATTTTTAGTTAATGAATAATCTATATGTTTTGAAAGTGACTAATGAAAAAAACAGCCGCTTGGAGAATAGGAGATGAGATGAAGCATGGTGGTTCTATCAGAGCATAGGTTGGTCCTGGCGTTCCACTTTCTTCCCGTCCATCTGCTTCAGGCTACAAGGAAAGGCCCTGATTTTGTCTCCTCACAGCGCCTACTCCCTCCCCACAAGGAGGCTGTGTCTTCACTCAGCTGCAGATGGCAACGTGCGTACGTTATGAAATTAAACGTCGGCCCCTCCGAATATTGAGTGTTGTGCCTTGCCTACATCGTTTTAATTGCAGAGGTGGGGGGGGGTGAAGGTGGGTGGGGGTGGCAGAGGGTAGGATGTTTTCATCTGGGCAGAGGCTTGAATCTGACATTTAAAGGCCCCTCGTGTTATTTGGGGCTGATGTCTTGGCACATTCTCGGGCTGGTTCCGGCTTCTGATCACATCCACAGTGACCTTAGTTGGGGGCCCATTCTGGCACAGCCACTTGAGTCAGCTACTTTCTAGCTACTGCGGCCAGAAAATAATTTTTTTACAAGGTGCCTTGTGAAATAGTTTTGCTAAGTTGAGAAACAGTGGATTCATTTTTTTAGAAACATTCCTTTTGGGCAATGCTAATAAAATGAGACATGTTTACCCAAATTAGGGGTTTTGACTTTGTTCTGGAATTTTTTAAACTACAGTGCCCCCTAGCGGGCAACTTGCGAGTACTCATGGTTTTCTGGCTAATGCATTTTCGATTTGGTTACATTGGGTCCGGCTTTGCTCTTATTTTTGTTTTGTTTTACCCACAAGTAAAGCTCAGCATTGGACTACAGTACAGGACTGAAGGGTGAGAATATAGAATCAGTGCACAAACCCAAATTTCCTCCTCCTCCTCAGGGGAGAAGGGATCCCAGCAAAAGGAAATGTAAAATAGGTGCATGAGGAAATCAATGGAGACTTGAACTGATGATGACGTCATGATGTAGCTCCCAGAAAACTGCCATTCAATACGCACCTTTAAAACTATGATTTAACTTGCATATCACCATAGAAATTTCATCTGGCGATGGATGGAGATAGAGACAGAGACCCACACTGGAGCACTGGACTGAGCTCCCAAAGTCCCAATGAGGAGCAGAAGGAGGGAGAATATGAGCAAAGAAGTCAGGACCACAAGGGGTGCGCCCACCCGTGGAGACAGTGGGGCTGATTCTTTGGGAGCTCACCAAGGCCAGCTGGACTCTGACGAAAAAGATGGGATAAAACCGACTCTCTGAATTTGGCGGACAATGAGGGCTGCTGAGAAGGAGGACCATGGCACCGGGTTTTGATCCTACTTCATTTGGTTTGTGGGAGCCTATCCAGTTTGGATGTTGACCTTCCTAGACCAGGATCGAGCGGGGGGAGGATTTTGGACTTCCACAGGGAACCCTGACTGCTCTTAGGTGGAGAGGGAGGGGGAGGAGTGGGGGGAGGGGAGGAGGAGAGGGAGGGAGTGGGAGGGAAATGGGAGGAGGGGAGGAGGGAGAAATTTCTTTTTTTTCCAATAAAAAATAAAAAATAAAAAAAAAAAAAAAAAGAAAACATGATTTAAAAAAGCAAAGCGGGATGTAGATGAGTATGCTGGAGGGCAGCAACAAGAAGCGGGCTTTAGGTGCAGGTCTGTTGGTTTATCTCGCACGGCGGGTTGCCGCAGGCTTCGATCCCGCTTTCCCTCTCTGTTGGTTGGGCAGTTGGCATGGCAACGCAGGTTCTGGCTGCTGCCTTCTACGGAAGCTCTAGAAAGCCCCTCACGGCTCCTGCATGGTCAAGAATCTTTGCGAAACTTCTACAGAAAATCCCAGGAGCGAAGGTTTCATAAATGAGCCAAAAAGACAAGGAAGCTTTAAGGGGGGGAGATGTTAATGGTGATTATTTCACTATGTAGGAAGAGTTCTCCAAACGGACCACCTATCTGGATGGGCATTTGGGGTAGAACAGCGGAGGGTGTGTGAACATTCTGAGAGGTATGCTTTAAAACCAGAGTAGGGGGACATTAGGGGAGGGACTAAGAGAGACATCCTTCTGGGGTATAGAATGTGTGGCTAGGGGAGGACTCTCCAGGGGTGGGTCATCAGACCTTCGGGGCCGGGGAATCTCTGTTGCAGCCCCCACACCAGCAGAGACCTTCCTATATGAATAGCTGTAGACAGCTGAAATGTGTCCTGCAGTCAAGACCTCGAGGAGAGATTTCACAGCCTCTGTGGAGGGAACACAGACTCCATGTATAAAGTAAAGGTGATAAACCACGTGATTGGATTTTCCATGTTATAAAGTTGACAATTAGCCTAGAAGAGGCAAAGGACAATTGAGGTTCCTTGAGGCTGGGAGGGTGGTGATGGGTATGGGCCATGCAATCAGGGTAGGGAAGGTTCAGAAGCTGGGTAGGGCGACCTGGACCATGATGTACTCCTAACCCTAACACCCTGGCATCGGATCAGTGATGCAGAATGACACTGTCTCCATGGGGAATGAATTAGTGTGCAGACCGTCTTGAGAGGAATCATAGTCAATAGCTCACTTTTTGAGAGTTTTTTGGGAGAGACTGGAGCCCATTATTTTCAGGGTAAACCTTTTGTCCCCCCTCAGGCTCACACTCTTTATCCCGGTTTAAAGGTTTCGCTGTGGAGGTGGCTCAGGGGACTGAGTGATCGCTGCCTAAGTGCAAGACCCGAGATCAGATCCTCAGAGCCGATGGAAAGTAGGGGGATTGTCAACCCAGTGCTCCTGGGGAAAATGAAAAGTGGAGACTGGAGGATTCTTAGGCCTTCAGGCAGACTTAAAGGAAGAAGAAGAGGGAGGAGGAAGCACAGACTGCCACCAGATATGGTCCCCTGACTTTCACACATACATCCGAGCTTCCCCCCTGCAAACAGTCACGCACACACATGCCCCCACACACGCCACTCATGCATAAGTGTACAACAAGTACAAGAGAAGTAGAAGGTTATTAAATGAATTTGTTTGGTTTTTTTTTTCTAGACTTGGTGCCTTTTCATGTTTTGTTTCAGGTGGAGCAGTGTGTATGGCCAACACAGTAGAAGCCTTCGGATTTTGCTCTTCTTTGTGTGTGTGTGTGTGTGTGTGTGTGTGTGTATGCGTGCACCTGCTTGCAGCGGCACAACACCGTGGCATGTGCTACCACAACCTGAGCTTGGGCAAGGAGTGGAGATTGGAAACACACAAACACAGACAGACAGACAGAGAAACAGAGGGACAGAGAGAGAGAGAGACAGGGACACAAACCTCAGTCACTGGTAAGAAGCCCCTTGTTCAATAGCACCATGGAGGCTTAATAAACAGTAGTGGACCAACAGGTGAAAACCTTATCCTCTGGTCTCAAGGCCAAGGAACTCGTGGCTGTGCTCGTGAAGCAGAGCTGGTAAACAACTTTGAGACAGCTTTCAGTAACTCAAATCAGAAGGAAAGTAAAGATTTTAGTAGGGAAGAGCAGCGAGGAGGACAAATGGTCCAACACCGTTTTAGGTGTGTTATTCTGAATGTTTTTACTGATTTGACTACTGGTTTCGAGAACGGCAATGGAAGGAGCTGAACGATGCCCCCTAAAGATACGTGCCAGTAATCTCAGAACAGATGGAGATGTCATATTTGCAGAGATAATGAATTCTCAGGAGGGGAAAATTATTGATCACTTGTGTGGGTTAAATCACGACAGGAACCTCAGAGAAAGACACATGCGTGATGTGAAGAGGGGAGACTGGCTTGATGTGGCCAGATGCCAAGACATGCTGCTGGCTGCTGGACATGCTGCTGGCTGCTGGACATGCTGCTGGCTGCTGGACATGCTGCGGGCGGCTGGACATGCTGCTGGCGGCTGGACATGCTGCTGGTGCTGGACACGCTGCTGGCTGCTGGAGGCATGCTGAGCTGGCCAGCAGGAACTAATGAGAGAGAAGGGGACATTTTCCCAGTACAGCCATGCTGACACCTTGGGTTTTGGCCTCCAGGCCTGGAGGAACATTTGTATTGGCTTTGAGCAACCAAGTTGCTGGAACCTGTTACGGCAGCTGCAGAAGGCACAGCAGTTGCAGATTCTCAGACTGTGTCCGATGTATCTCCGGATAGGAAACATATTAGAGGAACGCGAAGGAATTGGGTCCTTTGTTCTACAGTGGGTGGGGGGACGGAACGCATATCATCAAACTGGTGGCAGGTGCCTTTACCACCGAGACATCTTGCCATCCCTCCCAAGCCACTGACATTTTGAGTATCCACCTCAGTCGT
>CAWTZC010000589.1:0-15775 GCA_963919715.1 Microtus obscurus
AAGAAAGCAACAGAAGTTTATTTCAGTTAACATTTTAAAATTAAAAAATAAGCTGCAGATTGAAAATAGAGGTGTGAAACATTCATTGACATGGACAAAGTGAACTGTTAAGTAGAAATTAAATGAAATCAGCTGGATCCTGCAAATGCAGACCAGAATAGTAAGGTCCTTTTTATTATGCAACACAAAGCAGCATTCAGCACTTCTGGGCCCAGGCAGATATGCTCAGAGGACAGCCGTAAGGGCTGCCCAGACAGAGAGTCCTGTGGCCGACAGAAATCATCCAGAAGCTGCTCGGTATGTCAGGACTGAGTGCGCACTCAAGAAGAACAGTCACAGTCCTGCCCCGTTTGAACACCAGTAGTGAGTACTGGGTGGGAAATGGTAGAGAAAGAGAGGCTGGAACAATTCGAGGTCCTGGAGAGTGGCAGTTTTGAAGGCAAGGGCAGTGAGGAACAGCTGATGAAGATGGCCTGCTTGCTACAGAGCCATGGTGATACATGGGCCAGACTGCTCCCAGAGGCCATGGTGGATATGGGCCTTACTGCATCCGGGGGCCATGTCTGGAGTCCATGAGTCTGTGCTGGCTAAGTGAGTTGACATCCATGGATCTGTTGCTGAGAGAGCTGTGGCAAAAGGGCTGTATTTGGGCTGACAAAGCACAGGGGCCATTACTGTAGTCTTTAAGGTCAAATTGTGGGTGAGTCATACAGACCTGGATGGTCTGTGATGCCACCCTGGAGACATGATGTCATCATGACCCAAACTGCAGTTGAAGGCTATGTCTGGGTCTGTGGTCCTACTGAAGCGGGGTCAGTGACTCCTGTTGCGACTGAAGGTTGAAAGGTTGCCTATGGTCTGGGCTGTCACCTGTTTATTACATGTTGGTGTTCAGGGCCATGTGCACTGACAATGGAGCCATACTCATCTAGGTGATCTACAAAACCAAATAAAATTACCACAACAACTTCTAGGTCTTGGACTACTGCAGGACCATGTCTGAATCCATAATTTTAGCACAACTAAGATCTTTTCTGATGTCTGTGGCACATGTAGTCACAGGCACCTCTCGAATGTGTGGGGTCTGAGTTAACATATTTCAATGCTAATGTCCAGGACTTTGCCCCTAAGAAGTCCCATGTAAAGCTAAATGATCTGCATTAATAATTAGGGCTGTGATGTCATCTGGGCCTGGGTTGCCCAGAACCCATGCCAGGCTCATGGCCCTGATTCATACTGTCTGTGTTGATGTCCATGGCTCTTGGTACCACCTAAACCTGGGAGGTTAGAGGGACACAGGTTAGCCTACCATCACTGGTTGCAGCAGCTAGATGAAAAGCCCCTGCCCCTCACCAAGAGCAACACTCTGGAGAGTGGGTCCTACACTTCCTTTGTGCTGCACAGTACAGTTGTCCTGTTAACGGGGATGCAAGTGAGCTGGCCCTGAGATGAGCCGAGTGGGAGAGCTAAGTGGCACTCTCTGTCCCACTGCAGTAGTATGGTGAAGCCCCTCCCTTGCCTCACCCCACGTGTGGCAGGCAGGAGAGCTTTCTTCAGGGTCATGAGAGGAGAAGTAGGCTCCTGCCCCTCACTGTGGCTGCAGCGTAAGGAGGTAACTGACCCTGCACCTCCCCTGGGCTGTTACTACAATAATCCTGTTGGTGGGGACACAGGTGACCCAGGCCTGTGGGCATGATAGCAAGGGAGCTGCTCCTGCTCCTCGCTGCATTATGTGGTGGCAAAAGTGAGGAAATATGTCCTCTAACCACACCACCCCACTTGTGATCTGTGAGCAGGTCTTTGAGCGCATATCAGGAAGGACCAGCCTTGTCCCCTCACTAAAGTACAGCATTCAAGAAAGGCAAGCCCCTGCACCCTCCACTGGGGAAAAACAGCAGAGCTGGCTCTGGTGAGTGAGTCTTCAAGGTGACTCTGCAAAAGGCTGTTAAGAACAGGAAATTCACTCTGGCCAGGTTCCTTCCTGCCTGCAATATTGGGTGACTTGTGTGACGCGGTACTGGAAAACTGTTGGGACGATGACAGTGTACAGGGAAAGCCCTGGCAGGCGTGACCAACTTCGCTATCACCCTGGAACTTAGAAACAGTCTAAGGTAAGCTTTCTCAGACATTCACCTTGTCTGTGAGCTGCTGCAACAGCAGAAGTACAAAGGCCATAAATCAAAGGTACAGGATCTTCAAGACACAAACAACAGTAGGATATCTAAGAGGATACCTAGGGAGGATTCCAGTACTGAGACTGCCATGAGTCCTCATACTAACCTTAATGACGCCTTGCAATGATTAATTACAAGTAAAGATGTAAAAGGTGTATGGACAAAGGTAACTGTGTGACTCAAAAGGCACCCTAACTTCCCATGCCAGAGGTTTTGTTTGTTTGGTGTGTTTGTTTGTCTGTTGCTTTCTTCTTTTTTGTTGTTTTATTGTTGTTTTGTTCGGGGGAAGTTATGGAGTAGAGGTTGAGTGAGAAAATTGGGAGATAAAGAGGGGATCAGGGATTCATGATGCCAAATTCACAAAAAATCAATACAAAGTTAAAACAAAAACCCAGACAAAGTACAGAAACTGCATATTTTATATAAAGAAAACTGGAAGGACTCAAGTCAAATCTTAAAATAGTACTGTCCTTAGTATTGAGTATATTGAAGCAAAATGCGAAAAAAATCACATTAGTTAAAGTTTATTGTGAACGATACTAAAAAAACAAACACAGCAACAGCGCGTCTTGTTTGGACTCACTCCATGCCCACATTGCTGTCTCTTCAAGGACATTCTAAAAGTCTGCTGCCTTCCCAGGCATACATTCCTTCTCTGTGACAACAATGGTTTCAATTTCTGCAGCCCCTCTTCCTTAGAACACCCTCAAGCCAGCTACTTTAGAGATGCTAAGTAAGCAAAATCTATGAAATATGACCATGGAAGAATAAACTTTCACATAATAGACAATGAAGCTTCTGCTAATAAGATTAAAAGGGGAAATTTGCCAAATATAGGGTCAAATTTCTGTACAGTTCTAAAGGGACACAGATATAAATGTAGACAAACCACTTAAATAAATTTCCCTTACCAAACTATAGTTAAAACACTAAGAACACAGAACAAAGTTTATTAAAGACTGTAAGAGAAAAGGAAGGGTCATATATAAAGACAGGCTCATGAGAATAACACCTGATATCTTAGTGAGAGACTTTACCACTAGAAAAAACTTAGAGAAATATTCTTTAATTCATGAAAGACTAAAGATGCCAACCAAGATTTAATATGCCTAGCAAAAACTATCTGTTGTAATTGAAGAAAAAATACCTACCACAATAAAAAACATGTCTAAAGGCACATATGATACCAAAACAGCCTTACAGAGAAGGATAAACAGAGATTCAATAGGCTACAGAAAAAAGTGGATGATCTTAGAAAAACAGTTTAGCACAGAACGATAAAAATAAAATCAAAAGATATCAATTAATGCATATTTTAATGACAACCCTCTGATTTGAACTTTTCAGCCTCAATTTCCCAATTGAAAAATAAATCCTGCTTATTTGATTAGAAAACAAACTCTGTTTATTGAAACACATCTTGACTGGAAAAGCAGGCATTACATTAAAGTTAAGATACATAAAGTATTCTAAGGAAAAATAAATGAGGAACACCACAAACATTTGCTACTTTAAAATCTGATTTCCAGGTAGAAAAAATGAAAAGTAGATTTCAAGCTAAAAGTTAATCAGAAGAGTTAAATGTCACTATTTTATCAATTCACAAGGGAGCAACCTATTAAGAATATTCAAAATTAAAAAATATATACATACACTGTACTTGGGTATTTATTAACCCTAGCATTAATCCATAGCATAACCCAACACAGTAATACTAAGTTACTTTAATACCCCACTTTCATCTTCCACTAAAATGTTTTCCAAGAAAGCGAACAAAATAAAAACAAATGAATAAAATGGCAGAGACATTGCAGTTAAAATCATTATAGATTAAATAAACTTAGCAGGTATCTACAGAATTGTATATCCAAATGCTACTTAGCAGAAGTAGCTCACAAGTTT
Organism: Microtus obscurus; assembly: GCA_963919715.1. Taxonomy (NCBI): domain Eukaryota; kingdom Metazoa; phylum Chordata; class Mammalia; order Rodentia; family Cricetidae; genus Microtus; species Microtus obscurus. Next base: position 4,077 of record CAWTZC010000589.1, read on the forward strand.
CTTAAGCTAGACCAGATATTGAAAAACAACTTAAAATCTTAACAAATCTTTAAAATAAATTAGATAATTTCTTGTATTCAATATGATAGCAATTAAATAAACCTGTGAAGCTTGAATTTCTTGCATTGGATTGCATTGGAGGCCCTAAGATGTTGGAGATGCCTTAGTTTTGGGATACCTTCCAAGGTGAGGTTTCTAACAAGGAGGCTGGTCGCCATGACAGAAGCGTATATTGCAATCAACAAACTGAAAAAGAATTGGAGATGTTGAAGTGTGTTTTTGATATCAGAGAGATGAAGATGCAGGGTTTGGGTTTACCCAGCTCATTTTCAGTCTTGCTTTTAATCCAGTTTTTCCTTACTATGCTTCTTTTCCACATTTTGGAACAATATTGTATATTCTATGCCATTGTATGTTGGAAGCAAATGATCGTTTGGTTTTGACTTTGCTTAACATGGGGTTACAGTAAAGAAATTGTATGAATTACAGAAGAGACTTTGAACTGAATTTAAGCATTATTGATATACTGATAGACTATGGTAGATTTTGAAGATGTACTAAATGAATTTTGCATTATGTTATTACTACAAGCCAAGGGCGTGAGGAAAGTGGAAATGTACTGATTTCAGTAGGTATGTTCCCCATAGACTCACGTGTTTGAAGACTTGTAAATATTAAAAGGGAGTGAATCTATTAGCAAATGTTGCCTTGTTGAAGAAAGTGTGTCACTATATAAGGGGGGGGAGAGATATATGCTCAAGTGGTGCCCAGTAACAGTCTCTATTCTGGTACCTGTATGAATTCAAGATGTCAACAAAACTCTTTAACATCTTCTACACCTTCTTCCTTGCACTACCTATCTCTGCATACCACCATGTTCTAAACCTGTGGAACTATAAGCCACAAACCAAATAAATGTGTTCCTTTACCAACGTATATTGTGGTCATGGTATCTTTTGATATCAAGAGAAACACAAACTAAAGACAAACAGCATTGCATTGCCATCAAAGGTAGGCAGACATATATAAGATAAATCCTATTTTTCTATAGCTCTCAAAGTCAGACAAAACAGCATATGGGGCAAAGAGAGATGAAAGAGAAACAAAGCAGAAGCAGGTGGATATCAGAAGACTTAGGAAAAAAGTGAATATAATCATCAAATGTTGTATAAAATTCTCAACAAACTAATAAGAAAAATGAGTAAAAATAGAAAAAATAAGTTAATGTGTTCTTTTTCCAGATGATAAGATTTGATACCTGAGAAGTCCTAAGAGGTGCTCAAAAAAGCTCATCAAACCTTAATACCTTTTTCCAGCAAAGCAGCATTAGTTAAAAAAATAACCAAAACTCACCAAACAAACAAACCAATCACCTTTTATACCAAGTACAGGCATAGTGAGGGAGAAAAAGAAAAAGTATTCCACTGACAATTGCAAAAGCTGGTAGAAACCTTGGAGTAACCTAATCAAGTATGGGGAGGACATCTGGTATTGTGAAAAGCTAAAACAACAAAGAATAAAATCAAGAATAGACTACAACACAGAAAATCTTCTGAAATCTCGCAAATTGGTGGTAGAGGTTAATACCATGAAGATGATCATACACTATAAGTAGGATACATATTTAATGTAACCCCAGACAAATTTTTATGATATATACACAGAAATTTTAAAAAGTATTAAACATTCATATGAAAGCACAAAAGACAAAAGATAGCCAAAGTCCGACTATGAACAAAACATAAGAATAAAACTAAACAAACTAATTCAACACTCAACCTGAAGTTACACTATAAGATGTAATAATAAAAAAGTGTATACAGCACAGAAATGGACAGCTTAGACCAATGGAATGGAAATGTAACCAAGACGCTAACATGAAGTAACTATAGCAACCTGATAATTTACAAATATAACAAAATACAAAACTGGAGAAATGTCAGCCTCTTAAGCAAAGGGTGTCTTGGAAAACATGGATGTAAAGCAGAAAATTCCAACAAACACCTCTATATTCCCTCTCCTTATGGTGTATTCCTATGTTTTGAGAAGTTCTAGATATGTGTTAAACATGGCATATTTGTAAAAGCCAGAGAAGTTAAAAGGGGGCCATTTAGGGTATAAGGGTAATAAGAGGGGTGGTGGCTTATAGAATGTAGGTAAGAGGAAAGTTGAAGGGAAATAGAAGGGAAGGAAGATGAAGAACATTTTGGAGTGGAGAGTTTAAGCACTTGAGGGATGTAGAGGATAGAGGAGATGAGAAGGCATGGGTTGTAGGTTAATCAAGAAAGATATGAAAAAAATCAAAGGGAGCCCTGTTTCTATTCATTATCTAACCCAAAATATGATCACAAATTGTTCGAAGGGAAAGACTATGTCTCCCATATGCGAGCACAAAAACACTGTGGGCAGATTGAAATCAAAGACAGGTCACATATTTGTACCCTTCTTAGGAGATGTTGATCCCAGAGAAGCTCCCTAAATAATATAGGCTTCTGTTCGCCTCTTGGTTGTCAAACCATATGATAAGCCTTATATTGTAAGATACATACACTAACTAACTACCATATAGAAAGAGAATTCCTCCCCTCCTTGGCTAGATTTCGTAGTGTAAAATGTACTGGTAGAGGAAAAAAGTGGCCTTATAACGTGTATGCTTTATGAACTACTGATATCAACTTGCTAGGTAAGATATGACCACTTACGAAACATAATGATGCACCATGTTAAATGGGGAACCAGCTGTTTGAATTTGGGGAGTGGAATCCCTTTGATGGCAACGTGGAATTTGATGAAGATTATGCTCGGGCAGTGCTCATAAGCCTCACCAGGAGCTTGACTCCTGTTGTTGCGCTAAACTGATAACATCAAACTGCCCATAAATATTTGTTTATGCCCACAGATAAATACTTCTCTCCCAGTCTTAATTGCAGAAGTCTGTCTTGAGACAGTAAACAGTGGTGAATAATAAGACTCCTGAATGTTAAAAGTTAGCTTAAAACAAATTGTGGAGTTGAATGTTCAGTCCTAAAAGCGATAGTTATACCACCCAGCTTAGAGGAAGGGATATTTTTAATTTCATTTATTTGTATTTGCTTATGCATGTATGTGCATACCTGAAAGCACGGAACACAAAAGGCAAATGAAGGTAACAAAACCCCAGCAACTAGAATTCCAAGTTGTTTTAAGACCTGAGATACTAGTATATTTTTTTATGCACTCTTTAATTACCTTGCCATCTACCAAGCACCTCTACCACCCTCTTTGAGTTTACAATGATACCTACAAATAAAAAGAAGGAAAAGAACATAAAAAGAAAAGACGACATGGGAAGAAGGGAGCAATACGTCAAACTCTCACAAGCTGTGGCTGGTCAGCATTGAATTCTGCACAGGAAGAGGCACGTCAACAGTCTGACAGCAATGTGGAGAGAGGTCTGTTGGTTGTTTGGGCTACTCAAGGAAAGGGAGAGCCATTGCCTTCTGCTATGGACTCAAGAGTGGGTCGCCTAGGTTCTGCTGGGTGGTTCCAAATTTTACGATTTTTCATAAATCTGGGTTAGTAACTAAATATAAATTTGCAAATTTTAACCTTTGAACACACAATAAATTCACAGGCATCATTTAAGGTTGGCTGAAATGTCTCTGGTTAAAATCATTTTCACAACACAAAACAAAATGAATGAATTTGTGAAAGGACTGATAGAAGGGAAAGTGGATGACAGCATTGACAGAGAGCTGGGGAGGGTATGGTATAAGAGTAGTTAGAATAAAACAACACAGGGTGTGAAATTATCAAGAAATAAATTAATAAATAGTTGCTGAGAATATACTTAGAGATTTACATAGAGTTATGTATATATTATGTTATAAGATCCAATATTGTCTAAATTAATCTAACCAGAACCATTGCCTTAAAAGAAAGTAAAAATTTCTAGAAAGTATTATAAGGCACTGACGACATTCAGGGATATAGAAGTAGATATGTAAAAAAAGGGTAAGCAGAAAAATAAGAACAAACATTTGCTATGGAGTTAGCTTCCTAAGCAATGGATTGTTGTAGTAGAAGTAGAAGGGGCTACAGCCCTCGACCTGCCGCCCAGGCCAGCTTATGCCCCAAAATAATTACATGGAAACTGTATTTTTTTAAACACTGCTTGGCCCACTAGCTTCAGCCTCTCATGGCTAACTCTCGAACGGATTTTATCAATTTTTTAATAATCTGTGTAGCCCATGAGGTGGCTTACCAGGGAAGATCTTAACCTGTCTCTGTCTGGAGTGGGAGAATCATGGCGACTCCTGACTCAGCTTCTTTCTCCCAGCATTTTGTTCTGTTTACTCCACTCACTTAATTTTCTGTCCTATTAAAGGGCCAGGGCAGATCTTTATTTAACCAATGAAATTAACACAAAAACAGAAGACTCTCCCCCATCAATGGATAACCATCCCACATGAGTAACTGAATTTGGGAGTCAATAAATATTTGGAAAAAAAAGAAAAATTTTGACCATAAAGTAATAAGAAAATTTTTAATAGGATATGCCTAATGAATCTGAGGTTTGAGGGGTTATGTTAACACACATGTGTGCTATCATGGAACATCACTGCATCACATGTTTCTGAGCATACACCATGGGCATTTGGCACCGTAATGTTCTCAGGCTACACATTATAAACAAATGTTTTCTGTTGAGCTCATATGTGGGAGACTGTATTCTGTGAATCATAATGTTTTTTGATTTTATTAATAGGCTTTCTACTCATTAATAAACAGTGGTGTTATTATATAAAACAAATGACCTTCATATTTTTCTATAGTATTAAAATGAGTACAAATTAGTATATTTATAATTCTAGTTTTGTAGAAATGAATTTAGAAATTACTATTTGAGTGTACTATTGAATTTTATGAAAAATCAATGAGTTAATTTTGACTTGGAATTAGGACAGCCTTCTATCAACTGTAAGTTTATGTAGACTTCTGCTATTTTTACTGTACATGCACACAAAGCAATATTTAAGATATTTGTAGAAGAAGTTTGTTGTTGGTTGCAGTATTAGTCCCAAATAAATACATAATAAAGCCTAAATTGATTGTAAACTATTTGACCTATTGCCCAAGCTTATTGCTAACTAGCCCATACAACTTAAGTTTACCCATAATTCTTTTCTATGTTTGTCCAGTTGGTTTGATACTCTCTTGTCAGAAAGGCAGTTATCGAGCTTTTCTGTGCCTGGCAAAAAAACTGTGTGTCTGTCTTCCTTCTTTTCTGAATTCTTCTTATATGGTAACCCTGGGCATATACTTCCTTCCTGGCTATGACAAATCAGCTTCTCATTAAACATATACTAATGACAAGTATTTTAATCTTTGCTGTGTACAAGAATTATTATCCCACAGATTTTTTCTATTTTCATTTCCAAAATAAGAACCCCAAATTTAATCTCCTTCTTTAGCATTTTCCTGACCATTATCCATAACGAAGTGGGCATAATTTTCCTTGCTACTTCCTGATGATTGGGGGCACCTAAGAAAAATTAGAATTTACACTCAAATCTTAACCAGAGTATTCTGTGAAGTTAATTCATCTCAGTTACCTTGAAGCTGTTGTAGACACAAACCCCAGAAGAAACTGCAACAGAGGCACTATTAAGACATTGGATCATCTGGGTTATCTGCTCCTATTGAAGATTTTTCAGGGAGTCTTCCTCAATTAAACCTGATTTTTCTTAACCCAGAATGAATCTACAGCTTCTCATTTCCTGTGGAAATAAAAGAACTCTTTCTCAAAATAATGTATCTTTTGATTTAAATTTTGAAGCCAAAATTTTTTAAAAATATATAGGTTGGTAAAAATCATGGGCATTTATAATCAAATGTCTTAGCAGTTGCTCTTTTTCTTCTCAGCAGTCACACAACTAAAAGACAACACAATAATTTATGGTATCCAGGACTGTGTATTTTCCATCTTATATGACCTCTGTTTATTACTCATTTCTTCTTTAAGGACTTTCTTTATCCTTTTTCCCTTTCTTTTTTGAATTCTACTTATAATTTTAAACATACTTTTAAACTGTTAGGTTTTTTTTATCTGAATCTGTTTTCTCGTATCTCTTTTCTTTTCTGGACCACATGAGTGTTTAATCTGATAAGCAACACAACTAAAATTAAAGCAGCAACTTTGGCAATTGGTTCACCCCATTCCTTAACTTGCTGAAAGTCTAGTTTCATGGCAGAGGCAATTAAGCCAGAATCTATGTTTATTGCTACAACTCTTGCAGAGTTTTAGGTCATGAAACAACCAAGAAGCATCCATCAGTTGCTCATAAACACGATTTCTATGTGTAGAAGGGTTTTAAAAGAGCTGCACAGTTTTTGCCACTAATGCTGAGTCTGGAAGCCTTCCTCAAAAGGCATCGTGCCCTCAGCTTGCCTCAGCAAACAGAGCACGCAGAAAATGCTGCTAATAAGAAGCTGAACTTGACTCTTGATTTCGGTGTTTAGAATCCCTTTTGAAGCTCTCTCAGGTTTTATGTGTTCATAGTTGAGCAACATTTGTAGAGTGGGAGTTTTTGTCCTACTCTGTTCCACAGAAATTCAGTCCAAATAAACACAAAGCAATTTATATTAAGTATAAAAATATTTGGGCTGTTTCTCATGCTTATTGCTAACTAACTATTATACCTTAAATTAACCCATAATTATCTATATTTAACCACATGGCTTAGTACCTTTGGGTTGGTAAAGTATTCAAATCATCATACATTTACATCTGACTGGCTACTTTTTCTCTGTCTTTCTTCTTTCCAGAATTCTGTTAGTTTGGTCTCCCTGCTCATACTTCCTTCCTGGCTACTGATCAATCATTATTTTATTAAAAACAATATCAGTGGAAAATCTTTACAATGTATAAGTTATTATTCCAAGGCAGTATTGAGCAGAATAAAAGTATAACTACAAGAGCTAGTTCAAGAACAGGCTCCAAAGCCACCAAGAAACCCTGTCTCAAACTACTCCCCCAAAATTAAATAAATCAACAATAACTTTCCATATTATTTATTATCAGTAAGTGATTTAACGGTTTTATGTACACATATATCCATCTACAGTCAACTAAGTTGCTCTGTAGGGGACAGCCTTGTTATCCTAATTGTGGCACAGCGCCAATGGACACAAATACATAAAACACTGAGAAAAGTGTTAAAAGATGCCTTACTCATTTTATGTCAATTATAGTAAACCTGAAGTCAACAATAGATAAGATTGCATAAAAAAACTTAAAATTACATTTAAAATTATATTTTTTTTTAGGGAACTTACACAGTTAGGGGGCATAATGCTATTCAAGTTCCATTGCTGTGACAAAAAACCCCTGAAATTAACTAGTTGAAAAGAGAGATGATCTCTTTTAACTCATGTTTTCCATACATTCAAATTTTTTGTCACTTAGATTCAGAGAACTGCAACAGAAATATAGAAGGACCACATGACAGCAGAGCAGAGAGAGTTCTACAATCTTCTCACAGCCAGCAGTACTCCTGAAGATGGTTTCACGCTCCTACAGCACTGGCTGTAGGAGACCAGCTCCTCAAAGACGTAGTAAAGATCAGCCTGCAGCAAAGTTATTCTCATAGATGCATTAATGATTTAGAGTAGTGTATGTTATAGCTGAATATGCTTATTAGTATTATTTAAAAACCAAACTCAAGGTAGGGGAGTATGTGATGAAGTGATCCATAGTGTTAAGCATAAGATGAGTTGAATCCATATCAGATAAAAAGGCTGGGTTGGTCATTCCTGTCATATTAGTGCTGTGAATTTGGAGATGGATCCCTAGAGCCCACCAACCAGACAACCTCATCAAATTGGTGACTCCAGGTTATCGAAAGGCGTGGCTCAAAAATCAATATGGGCAGCAATTGAGGAAGACACCCCATATCACTTTCCTATGGTTTCCCAGCAGAAGTACATACATGCATGTTCTCTAACACAAACATATATAAACTTTCATGAAAATATGTTTCACATGCAGTTATATTCACACACACATATATACATACTACACATGTGTACATAACACACACACCCAGAGTTGAAGCAGATAATTATATCAAGCCCTGTCAATCATGTTTTAAATAAATGCTGATTGGCCAGGCAGGAAGAGGGGAAAACCAAAAAGAAAATGGATAAATAAGAATAGAGGAATTCAGCTCCCAGCTCAGCCTGTTTGGGCGCTGGGACAGGGTCGAATTGGGGAGGGCAACCGGGAGGGTAGTAGCCCTTTGTCCAGGTGGCCTGCCTCCTCATGCAGCAAGTCGGGCCTTTGTCTGGTGAGACACCCAAGCAGCAGGGAGACCAGATCCATACTAGAGAGAAATCACTCGGGTGAGTGGAGTTTCTGACCCATGCGGCAAGCCCTGGACAGGGAACTCAGAGTTCCTCACCCTCCTGCACTTCCTGGTCAGTCTGCAGCTATACCACTGTCTGATACTTCCTCTCATTCATCCCATCCAGCTAGCATCCACGGCCCCTCCCCCACCCCCTCTGACCCCACTCCCTCTTGAACCACACAACAGCTCCCAGCTCAGCCTGTTTGGGCGCTGGGACAGGGTCAACCAGGAACTGGGTTGTCTAGGGTGGCCTGCCTGCCCTGTGGCAGCAAGCTCGGCCCATGTTATGAGACACCCAAGCAGCAGTGAGATCAGAACCGGCTGCCAGGAGAGACATCACTGGGGGAGTTTCAAGCTCAGCAGGACGGTCCTGCTTCCACACTGAAGAGATACACCCAGAGACTCAGTACATCAAAGACTGACCAAGAAACCAGGCCTCTTCTGGCTTCATTTGAAAGAGGAGATGGGAAGCGCCAATGTAAGAATTCCTCCAACAACCTGAAAGGCAACATGAATCACCAGAACCCAGGGATCCCGAAATAAGAAGAATTGTACACCCACTCCAGAAGAAGTAGAAGAAATTCGACTCAAAAGTGAATTTTTTGAAAATAATAGAAGACCTTAAACAGGAGGTGAAAATCTGCCATAAACAATTAGAGATTACAAACAAAAAGGTAGAGGAAATGAATAAATCACTCAAAGATACCCAAGAAAACCAAGAGAAACAAGAAAATGCAATCAAAACAGGTAAGAAACAATCAACCAAGAATGAAATGGAAGGTAATGAAGAAAAACATGAAACCAAGGGAAGGCTGGGAGATGGAAAATCTGGGTAAACGACAGGAACTAAGAGACAAGTACTACCAACAGATTACAAGAGTGAAGAAAGAATGTAGACACTGAAGATACCATAGAGAAAATTTAAAGAAAACAGTAAAACTAACAAATTTATACAAAACATTCAGGAAATATAGGATATAAATAAAAAGACCAAACCTAAGAATAATTGGGATAGAAGAAGGAGAAGAAGTAAAGCTCAATGGTTCAGAAAATATATTTAATAAAAATTATAGAAGAAAAACTTTCCCAATCAAAAGAAAGATATTCCTTTGAAGGTTCAAGAAGCATACAGAACAATGAACAGACTGGACAAAAAAAAAATCTCCTCACATATAATAATCAGAACACAAAACATCCAGAATAAAGAAAGAATATTAAGAGCTGCAAAGAAAAGGTCAAGTTACTTTATAAACGAAACTCATCAGACTTTACACCTGACTACTCTATGGAAACCATGAAAGCCAGAAGGTCCTGGATAGATGTACTGCAGAAGCTAAGAGAACATGATGCAAGCCGAGACTAATATACCTAGCCAAGCTTTCGTTCTCACTTTTGCAATGGAGAAAACAAAATTTTCCAGGATGAAAACAAATTTAAAACAATAGTAGCCACAAATCCAGCCTTACAGAAAGTAATCAAAAGAAAATCACAAAACCAAGGAGACAAACAATGTCCACAATAACACAAACTTCTAGACACCCTTTACCAGCGTTAACTAAAAGAAAGCAAACACACAAACTCTATGGCTAAAATCGACCCGGAGTTAGGCAACCATCGGTATTAATATTCCTTAATGTCACTTGGACTCAACTCACCTATAAAAAGGCACAGGCTAAGAGATTGGATACGAAACAGATCAATATTCTGCTGTTGCTAGGAAACACACCTCAACCACAAAGACAGGCACCTACTCAGAGTAAAGGGATGGGAAAAGGTTTATCACAAAGGACCTAAGAAAAATGCTATGACACAATAATTTCTAACAAAGTTGACTTCAAACTTAAATCAATCAGAAGAGATGGAGAGGGATATTTTATACCATAACAGGGAACAATTGATCAGATGAGGTTCAATCCTGAATATCTATGTCCCTAACATAAAAGCACCCACATATGTAAAAGAAACTTTACTAAAACTCAAAGCCGCCATCAAACAGCACACACTAATAGTGAGAGATCTCAACACGCTCTTTCACCAATGGACAGGTAATCAGACAAAACCTAACAGAGAAATAAGAGAATTAATGGAGGTATTGAATCAAATGGACTTAACAGACATCTATAGAACATTCCACCTAAATAGGAAAGAATATACCCTTCTCTGCAGCTCATGGAACCTTCTCAAAATTGACCACATCCTCGGTAACAAAGCAAACTTCCACAGTTACAAAAATATCCATAACCAACTGTGTCTTATCAGATCAAACAAGGGACTAAAGCAGAATTCAACAACAAAAAGCTACCCCAGAAAGCCTGCAAACTCATGGAAACTGAATAGTCAACTATTGACCCACACCTGGATTAAAGAAGAAATAAAGAAAGAAATTAAAGTCTTCCTTGAATTCAATGAAAATAAAGACAATCAACATACTCAAACTTATGGGACACTTTGTGGCCAGTCCTAAGGGGAAAGTTCACAGCCCTTAGTGCCCACTTAAAGAAAACAGAGAAAGCATACATTGGAGACTTAACAGCCCACCTGAAAGCTCTAGAAAAAAAGACAGACTCACCTAGGAGGAGTAGAAGACTGGAAATAGTCAAACTGAGGGCTGAAATCAACAAAATAGAAACACAGAAAACAATCCAAAGAATTCAAATGAACAAAAAGCTGGTTTTGGAGTAAAATCAACAAAAAATTGATAAACCCCTATCCAAAACTAATCAAAACGGCAGAGAGAATCTGCAAATTAATAAGATCAGAAAATGAAAAGGGGGACATAAATCTGCAGACATAGAGGAAATTGTGAGAGAATCATTAGATCTTACTTACAAAAGCCGTATGCCACAAAACTGGAAAAATGTAAAAGAAATGTGACACTCTTTTTTAGATAAATACCATATACCAAAGTTAAATCAGACAGGTGAGCAATCTAAACAGACCTGTCAGTCACAAGAATTAGAAGCTGTTATCAAAAACCTCCTCACCAAAAAAAGCCCAGGACCAGAATTTACCAATGGGCAGAATTATACCAGAATTTCCAAGAAGACCAATTACCTATACTCCCCTTAAGGTATTTTACAACATAGAAACAGAAGAGTCAGTTGCCAAATTCCTTTTATGAAGCTACAAAATAATCTGATACCAAAGCCAACAAAGACTAATCAAGAAAGAGAATTACAGGCCAATCTCACTCATGAACATCGACGCAAAAATTCTCAACAAAATACTAGCCAACCGTATCCAAGAACACACATTAGAAAAATTATCCATTATGATCAAGTAGGCTTCATCCCAGAGATGCAAGGCTGGTTC
>CAWTZC010000590.1:0-21347 GCA_963919715.1 Microtus obscurus
TTTTTTTTATTGGAAAAAAAAAGAAATTTCTGCCCTCCTCCCCGCCTCCCCTTCCCTCCCACTCCTCCCTCTCCTCCACCCCCCCCCCACTCCTCCCCCTCCCTCTCCAGCCTGAAGAACAGTCAGGGTTCCCTGCCCTGTGGAAAGTCCAAAGTCCTCCACCCTCAATCCTGGTCTGGGAAGGTGAACATCCAAGCTGGGTAGGCTCCCACAAACAGAGCATGAAGCAGGATCAAAACCCGGTGCCATGGTCCTTGGCTTCTCAGCACCCTCATTGTCCGCCAAATTTAGAGATTCCGGTTTTATCCCATGCTTTTTCAGTCAGTCCAGCTGGCCTTGGTGAGCTCCCAAAGAATCAGCCCCACTGTCTCCACGGGTGCGGCGCACCCCTTGTGGTCCTGACTTCTTTGCTCATATTCTCTCTCCTTCTGCTCCTCATTGGGACATTGGGAGCTCAGTCCAGTGCTCCAGTGTGGGTCTCTGTCTCTATCTCCATCATCGCGCAGATGAAGTTTCTATGGTGATGATGTTCATCAGTATGGCTATAGGGTAGGGTCATTTCAGGTTCCCTATCCACAGCTGCCCCCAGAACTAACAGGGGACATCGCCCTGGGTACCGGGTAGCCCCTCTGGATCCAAGTCTCTTGCCAACCCTAAGATGGCTCCCTTAATTAAGATGTGTGCTTCTCTGCTCCCCTAACCAACATTCCTTTATCCCAATCATCCCCGTTTCCCCAAGTTCCCCCCACCCTCCCCTTCTACATTTCTCTCCCCTTCTTCCCTTACCCCCCATCCCCACCACACCCCCAAGATCCCATTTATTTGTCCGGCAGTCTAGTCTACTTCCCATATCCAGGAGGATAGCTATATGCTTTTCTTTGGGTTCACCTTCTTGGTTAGTTTCTTTAGGATATCATGTATAGACTCACTGACTTTTTATTTATCTCTAGAAACCAATTATGAGTGAGTACATCCCATGTTCATCCTTTTGGGTCTGGGTTACCTCACTCAGAATAGTGTTTTCTATTTCCATCCATTTGCATGCAAAATTCGCGAAGTCATTGTTTTTTACCGCTGAGTAGTATTCTAATGTGTACATATTCCACACTTTCTTCATCCATTCTTCCATTGAAGGGACATCTAGGTTGTTTCCAGGTTCTGGCTATTACAAATAATGCTGCTATGAACATAGTTGAACAAATGTCCTTGTCATGTAATCGGGCATCTCGTGGGTATATTCCCAAGAGTGGCGTTGCTGGTCCATGGGTAGGTTGATCCCAAATTTCCTGAGAAACCGCCACACTGCTTTCCAGAGTGGTTGCACAAGTTTGCATTCCCACCAGCAATGGATGAGGGTACCCCCCTTTCTCCACAGCCTCTCCAGCAAAGGCTATCATTGGTGTTATTGATTTTAGCCATTCTGACAGGTGTAAGATGATATCTCAATGTTGTTTTGATTTGCATTTCCCTGATCGCTAAGGAGGCTGAGCATGACCTTAAGTGCCTTTTGGCCATTTGAACTTCTTCTGGTGAGAATTCTCTCTTCAGCTCAGTGCCCCATTTTTTAATTGGGTTAATTAGCATTTTAAAGTCTAGTATCTTGAGTTCTTTATATATTTTGGAGATCAGACCTTTGTCTGTTGCGGAGTTGGTGAAAGATCTTCTCCCAGTCAGTGGGTTGCCCTTTTTGTCTTAGTGACAGTGTCTTTTGCTTTACAGAAGCTTCTCAATTTCAGTAAGTCCCATTTATTCAATGTTGCCCTTAATGACTGTGCTGCAGGGGTTATACCTCGGAAGCGATCGACCTGTGCCAATCTGTTGCCAGGTACATCCCACTTTCTCTTCTATCAGGTTCAGTGTGTTCAATTGATGTTGGGGTCTTTGATCCATTTGGACTTGAGTTTTTGTGCATGGTGATAGATATTGGGTCTATTTTCATTCTTCTACAAGTTGACATCCAGTTGTGCCAGCACCATTTGTTGAAGATGCTTTCTTTCTTCCATTGTATACTTTTAGCACCTTTATCGAAAATGAGGTGTTCATAGGTTTGTGGGTTAAATCCGGGTCTTCTACGATTCCATTGGTCAACTTCTCTATTTTTATGCCAATACCACACTGTTTTCATTGCTGTAGCTCTATAGTAGAGTTTAAAGTCAGGGATGGTAATGCCTCCAGAAGTACCTTTACTGTACAAGATTGTTTTGGTTATCCTGGGTTTTTTGTTATTCCATATAAAGTTGATTATTGTCCTTTCAAGATCAGTGAAGAATTTTAATGGGATATTGATGGGGATTGCATTGAATCTATAAATTGCCTTTGGTAGGATTGCCATTTTTACTATGTTGATCCTCCCAATCCCACGAGCAAGGGAGATCCTTCCATTTTCTAGTATCCTCTTCAATTTCTTTCTTCAATGCCTTAAAGTTCTTGTCAATAGATCCTTCACTTCTTTGGTTAGAGTTACCCCGAGATATTTTATGCTGTTTGTGGCTATCGTGAAAGGTGATGCTTCTCTGATTTCCCTCTCTGCTTCCATATCCTTTGTGTATAGGAGGGCGACTGGTTTTTTGGAGTTGATCTTGTATCCTGCCACATTACTAAGGTGTTTATCAGCTGTGGGAGTTCTTTGGTGGAGTTTTTGGGGTCGCTTATGTACACTATCATATCATCTGCAAATAACGAAAGTTTAACTTCTTCCTTTCCAATTCGAATCCCCTTGTCCACTTATGTTGTCTTATTGCTTATTGCTAAAACTTCAAGCACTATATTGAAGAGGTATGGAAAGTGGACAGCCTGTCAGTGTTCCTGATTTAAGTGGGATGGCTTTGAGTTTCTCTCCATTTAGTTTGAGTGTTAGCTGTTGGTTTGCTGTAATGCTTTTATTATATTTAGGTATGGCTGCCTTGTATCCCTAATCTCTCCAAATTTTATCATAAAGGGTTGTTGAATTTTGTCAAAAACTTTTTCAGCATCTAATGAAATGATCATATGTTTTTTTTTCTCTCAGTTTATTTATATGATGGATTACATTGATAGATTTTCGTATGTTGAACCAGCCTTGCATCTCTGGGATGAAGCCTATTGATCATAATGGATAATTTTTCTAATGTGTTCTTGGATACGGTTCGCCATATTTTGTTGAGAATTTTTGCGTCAATGTTCATGAGTGAATTGGCCTGTAATTCTCTTTCTTGGTTGGTATTTGTGTGGTTTTATTATCAGAGTGACGGTAGCTTCATAAAAGAATTTGGCAATGACTCTTGTGTTTCTATATTGTGAAATACCTTAAGGAGTATAGGTATTAGGTCTTCTTGGAAATTCTGGTAGAATTCCGCGTTGAAACTCGTCTGGTCCTGGGCTTTTTTTGGTAGGGAGGTTTTTTTGATAACAGCTTCTAATTCTTCGCGACTGGCAGGTCTATTTAGATTGTTCTCCTGGTCCTGATTTAACTTTGGTATATGGTATTTATCTAAAAAAGTGTCCATTTCTTTTACATTTTCCAGTTTTTGTGGCATACAGGCTTTTTGTAGTAAGATCTAATGATTCTCTGAATTTCCTCTATGTCTGTGGTTATTTCCCCCATTTCTGATTTTATTAATTTGCAAATTCTCTCTCTGCCGTTTGATTAGTTTTGATAGGGTTTCTCAATTTTGTTGATTTTCTCCGGGAACCAGCTTTTTGTTTCATTGATAATTTGGATTGTTTTCTGTGTTTCTTTTTTGTTGATTTCAGCCCTCAATTTGATTATTTCCAGTCTTCTACTCCTCCTAGGTGAGTCTGCTTCTTTTTTTCTAGAGCTTTCAGGTGGGCTGTTAAGTCTCCAATGTATGCTTTCTCTGTTTTTCTTTTAAGTGGGCACTAAGGGCTATGAACTTTCCCCGTGGGACTGCTTTCAAAGTGTCCCATAAGTTTGAGTATGTTTGATTCTTTATTTTCATTGAATTCAAGGAAGACTTTAATTTCTTTCTTTATTTCTTCTTTAATCCAGGTGTGGGTCAATAGTTGACTATTCAGTTTTCATGAGTTTGCAGGCTTTCTGGGGGTAGCATTGTTGTTGAATTCTAACTTTAGTCCGTGGTGATCTGATAAGACACAGTTGGTTATGGATATGTTTTTGTAACTGTGGAAGTTTGCTTTGTTACCGAGGATGTGGTCAATTTTTGAGAAGGTTCCATGAGCTGCAGAGAAGAAGGTATATTCTTTCCTATTTGGGTGGAATGTTCTATAGATGTCTGTTAAGTCCATTTGATTCAATACCTCCATTAATTCTCTTATTTCTCTGTTAGGTTTTTGTCTGATTGACCTTTCCATTCGTGAAAGAGGCGTGTTGAGATCTCCCACTATTAGTGTGTGCGGTTTAATGGCGGCTTTGAGTTTTAGTAATGTTTCTTTTACATCATGTGGGTGCTTTTATATTAGGGGCATAATATTCAGGATTCAGACCTCATCCTGATCATTGTTCCTGTTATGAGTATAAAATATCCCTCTCCATCTCTTCTGATTGATTTAAGTTTGAAGTCAACTTTTGTTAGAAATTAGTATGGCCACACCTGCTTGTTTCTTAGGTCCATTTGCTTGATAAACCTTTTCCCATCCCTTTACTCTAAGTAGGTGCCTTTCTTTGTGGTTGAGGTGTGTTTCTTGTAAACAGCAGAATGTTGGATCCTGTTTTGCGTATCCAATCTCTCAGCCTGTGCCTTTTTATAGGTGAGTTGAGTCCATTGACATTAAGGGATATTAATGACCAGTGGTTGCTAACTCCAGTCACTTTTTAGTCATAGAGTTTGTGTATTTGCTTTCTTTTAGTTGCGCTGGTAAAGGGTGTCTAGAAGTTTGAGTTATTGTGGTCATTGTTGGTCTCCTTGGTTTGTGATTTTCCTTCTATTACTTTCTGTAAGGCTGGACTTGTGGCTACGTATTGTTTAAATTTGTTTTTATCCTGGAAAATTTTGTTTTCTCCATTTATAGTGAATGAAAGCTTGGCTGGGTAAGTAGTCTGGGCTTGCATCCATGTTCTCTTAGCTTCTGCAGTACATCTATCCAGAACCTTCTGGCTTTCATGGTTTCCATAGTAGTCAGGAGTAAGTCTGATAGGTTTACCTTTATAAGTAACTTGACCTTTTTCCTTTGCAGCTCTTAATATTCTTTCTTTATTCTGTATGTTTTGTGTTCTGATTATTATATGGCGAGAAGATTTTTTTTTTGGTCCAGTCTATTTGGTGTTCTGTATGCTTCTTGAACCTTCAAGAATATCTTTCTTTAGGCTGGGAAAGTTTTCTTCTATAATTTTATTAAATATATTTTCTGAACCATTGAGCTGTACTTCTTCTCCTTCTTCTATCCCAATTATTCTTAGGTTTTGGTCTTTTTATTGTGTCCCATATTTCCTGAATGTTTTGTGATGAGAATTTGTTGGTTTTTGCTGTTTTCTTCGGTCAGTGTGTTAATTTTCTCTATGGTATCTTCCAGTGTCTGACATTCTTTCTTCTAACTCTTGCTTAATCTGTTGGTAGTACTTGTCTCTGTAGTTCCTGTTCATTTATCCAGATTTTCCATCTCCAACCTTCCCTCGGTTTGTGTTCTCTTCATTACTTCCATTTCATTCTTCATGTCTTGAACCATTTCCCTTACCTATTTGATTGAACTTTTGTTTCTCTTGGTTTTCTTGGGTATCTTTGGGCGATTTATTCATTTCCTCTACCTTTTTGTTTGTAATCTCTAATTGTTTATGGCAGTTTTTCACCTCCTGTTTAAGGTCTTCTATTATTTTCAAAAAATTCACTTTTGAGTCGATTTCTTCTACTTCTTCTGGAGTAGGGTGTACAATTCTTCTTATTTCGGGATCCCTGGGTTCTGGTGATGTCATGTTGCCTTTCAGGTTGTTGGGAGGAGTTCTTGCATTGGCGCCTTCCCATCTCCTCTCTTTCAAATGAAGCCAAACAGGCCTGGTGTCTTGGTCCAGTCTTTGCTGTGACTGAGTCTCTGGGTGTATCTCTTCGTGTGGAAGCAGGGACCGTCCTGCCGAGCTTGAACTCCCCAGTGATGTCTCTCCTGGCAGCCGGATCTGATCTCCCTGCTGCTTGGGTGCTCTCACGAACAAAGGGCCTACCTTGTTGCCGCAGGGCAGGCAGGCCACCTAGACAAAGGAGCTACTACCCTCCCCGGATGCCCTCCCAATTGGGACCCTGTCCCAGAGCCCACACAGGCTGGCTCGGGAGCTGTTGTGTGGTTCAAAGAGGGGAGGGGAGGAGGGGGTGGGAGGGGGCCATGGATGCGAGCCGGGTGGGATAGGAATGAGGGAGCTCGGGCAGTATAGCCCCTGCCAGACTGACCAGGAAGTGCAGGAGGGTGAGGAGCGTCTGCCGCTACCTGATATCTTGTATCAAAAATTCCAAATACATAAAATTTAAAGGTTACATTGAATGATGACATACCATGAGTTGTATGTATGATCCCAACAATATTAAATACAATTAGCATAATACTCTAATTAGAAACCAAATACACTGAAATAAAAGAAACAGACACATCTCATAGATAAAATAAATGAAGAAATAGTAGAAAAATCAAATTAAACGCAAATTTATTAAAATATAAATAAAATATCCTAATACTGGTAAAATATCTTCTACAATGGCAACTTTCTGTGAAATAAAGAAGGTTTTCTGACTTAGATATTAACTGTCTCTTATGCTGAGGGTTTAGTTTGTACCTGGTGAAACAAGTCATTGAGCGGTGGCTAGATCCTAGGGGTCCGGCCTTCTCAGTGAATCCATATACTTAGAGATCTGGTAAAGTGGCTGGCATATAATAGAAAAGCCACTTTGGAGGAAGTATGGCCTTGCAGACGTACCCTGAGTGATCTAGCTGGTGGCAGGCCACTCTCTACCTGGCTCTATGCTTCCCAAATGCCAGCAAAGGGAGCTGCTTACCTACCACATGATCCCTGCTTTATTTTGCCTTGTCACAAACAGATAAGCACTTACTAGAAATATGAAGTCTTAGTACAAAATATTTGTTCCTTTCATTTGTTTCTTACTCTGTCATTTTGTCATGATTCTAAGTAAAGGCAAAACTAGAGATGCGAGGTAATGACAGTGGCATATGCCACTAGCAGGATACATTTCCTTCATAAATGACCAATAAAATTTTTATCATCATCTACCTGTTTTGTGTGATAAATTCATGAAGAGCATATAATGATCCTAAGGAGTTTTGTATACCTAAAACAAAGCTTCAGAGTATATTAAGGGGAATCTGCCATAACCACAAGAAGAGAAAGATGTAGCTCTAACCAAACTGCAATAATACTTCACAAATATTCAATAATTACATGTACAATTAGTAGATAAGTGGAAGGTTGGAACCATACTATCAACAAAGCATTTTTTTAAATCACACCCTCGAAAATATATTTTTAATACTAAGATCCACTATATCTGTATCATCAAACAACACTCCATAAACTTATAGCATTCAAATCAGATACATTATATCTTCTAGTTAGCAGAACAAACCATAAATCAAAGAAAGGAAAATATCTGAAAATGAACTATGTAATTAGGTTTAAAAAGAAATCAACAGGAGATATATGATCCGTTTCAGAGTAAATGTCACAAATTGTGTCTTGCCACTGAAGATACTGAGATGAACATATACTCCATGTGCTAATTACTCTTTTGTTGATGTAATAAAATGCCCAGACAAAATCAACTTTAAAAGAAAGCAACTTAAGGGAGAGTTTATTTCAGTTAACATTTTAAAATTAAAATACATGCAGATTGAAAATAGAGGTGTGAAACATTCATTATTTATGACAAAGTGAACTGTTAAGTAGAAATTAAATAGAAATCCTTTCTGGATCTACAAAATGTAGACCAGAATAGTAAGATTCATACTATTATACAACACAAAGCAGCATTCAGCACTTCTAAGCCCAGGCAGGCTTCTACTCAGAGACAGCCGTAGCCCTGCCCAGGCAGAGAGTCCTGTGGCCGACAGAAATCATCCAGAAGCTGCTCGGTATGTCAGGACTGAGTGCGCACTTGAAGCGGTACAGTCTGCCCCGTTTGAACACCAGTGAGTGAGTACTGGGTGGGAAATGGTAAGAAAGAGAGACAGAACAATTCAGGTCCTGGAGAAAGTGGCAGTTCTGAAGAGGCAAGGGCAGTGAGGAACAGCTGATAGAGATGGCCCGCTTGCTACCCAGCCACTCGGTGATATATGGGCCAGACTGCTCCCAGGGGCCATGGTGATATATGGGCCTTACTGCATCCCGGGGCCATGTCTGGGTCCATGAGTCTGTGCTGGCTAAGTTCTGAGTTGACATCCATGGATCCTGTTGCCCTAGGAAGGCCATGGCAAAAGAACCGTATTTGGGTGACAAAGCACAGGGGGCCATGCTGGTCTTTAAGGGTCAAAGTGTCATTAGAGTCATACAGACCTGGATGGTCTGTGATGCCACCTGGAGACATGATGTCATCCTGACCCAAACTGCAGTTGAAGGCTATGTCTGGGTCTGTGGTCCTACTGAAGCAAGGGGTCAGTGACTCCTGTTGCGATGAAGGTTGAGAGGTTGCCTATGGTCTGGGCTGTCACCTGTTTATTACATGTTGGTGTTCAAGGGCCATGCTGAGCAGTGGAGCACATACTCATCTGGGTGATCTACAAAACCAAATAGTGCCACAACAACTTCTGGGTCTTGGACTACTGCCAAGGACCATGTCTGAGTCCATGGTGCTAGCACAACCTGAGTCTTTTCCCATGTCTGTGGCACATGTAGTCACCCAAAGGCCTCTCAGGTGTGTAGGGTCTGAGTTAACATCTGTTCCAATGCTAATGTCCAAGGACTTTGCCCCTAAGAGGTCCATATAAAGCTAAATAATCTGCATTACTAATTAGGGTCATGATGTCATCTGAGGCCTAGGTTGCTGCAAGGGCCATGCCAGGCTCCATGGCCCTAATTCAACCACTGTCTGTGTTGATGTCCATGGCTCTTGGTACCACCTAAACCTGGGAGGTTAGAGGGACACAGAGTTGGCCCTACCCATCACTGGTTGCAACGCTAGATGAAGCGCACCTGCCCCTCACCAAGAGCAACACTCTGGAGAGTGGGTCCTACACTTCCCTTTGTGCTGCACAGTACAGTTGTCCTGTTAGCAGGGATGCAAGTGAGCTGGCCCTGAAGATGTGAGAGTGGGAGAGCTAGTGGCACTCTCTGTCACACAGTGGTATGAGTGAGACCCCTCCCCTTGCCCCTCACCACGTGTGGCAGGCAGGAGAGCTGGCCCCCAGGGTCATGAAAGAAGTGGCTCTGCCCCCTCACTGGCTGCAGCGTAAGGGGTAACTGGCCTGCACCTCCCCCTGGGCTGTACACTACAACTAATCCTGTTGGTGGGGACACAGGTGACCCAGGCCTGTGGGCATGATAGCAGGGGAGCTGCTCCTGCTCCTCATACATTATGTGGTGGCAAAAGTGAGGGAAATATGTCCTCTAACCACCACCCCTTGTGATCTGTGAGCAGGTCTTGGAGGCCATATGAAAGGAAGGACCAGCCTTGTCCCTCACTAAGTGCAGCATTCAAGAGAGCAAGCCCTGCACCTCACTGGGGAAAAACAGCAGAGCTGGCTCTGGTGGTGTGAGTCCGGGTGAGCTCTACACAAGGCTGTTAGAACAGGAGATCTGGCCAGGTTCCTTCCTGCCTGCACTATCGGGTGAGCTAGCAATAGCAGTACTGGAAAACTATTCAGGACGATAATGATGTGGGAAAGCTTGGCAGGTCTGACCAGCCTAGCTATCACCCTGGAACAGAAACAGTCCTAAGAGTAAGCTTTCTCAGACATTCACCTTATCTATGAGCTGCTGCAACCTAGAAGTACAAGGCCCCGCAAATCAAAGGTACAGGATCTTCAAGACACAAACAACAGTAGGATATCTAAAGGATACCTAGGGAGGTTCCAGTACTGAGACTGTGGCAGAGTCCTCATACTAAACCAATGACGCCTTGCAATGATTAATTACAAGTAAAGATGTAAAAGGTGTATGGACAAAAAAGTAACTGTGTGACTCAAAGGCACCCTATAACTTCCATGCCAGAGTTTTTGTTTGTTTGGTGTTTTGTTTGTCTGTTGCTTTCTTCTTTTTTGTTGTTTTATTGTTGTTTTGTTCGGGGGGGAAGTTATAAGGGTAGAGGGTTGAAGTGAGAGAATTGGGAGATGAGAGGGATCAGGATTCATGATGTGAAATCCACAAAAAATCAATACAAAATTAAAACAAAAACCAAAACAAAAGTACAGAAACTGCATATTTTATATAAAAACTGAGACTCAAGTCCAAATCTTAAAATAGTACTGTCCCTTAGTATTAGTGTATTGAAGCAAGTAAAAGAAAAAAAATCACATTAGTTAAGTGCAAAACATGGCTTATGGATACTAAAACAAAAATGACAACAACGTCTTATTTGGACTCACTCTCCATGCTTACATTGCTGTTCATCCTTCAGGACATTCTAAAGTCTGCTGCCTTCCCAGCGACACATTTCCTACCATACAACAATGGTTCCAGTTTCTGCAGCCCCTCTTCCTTAGAACACCTCAAGCCAGCTACTTTAGGATACCGTAAAAAAACTAAAATCTATGAAATATGACCATGGAAGAATAAACTTTCACACAATAACAATGAAACTTCTACTAATAAGATTACAGGGAAATTTGCCAAATATAGGGTCAAATTTCTGTTACAGATCAAAAGGGACACCCAGAGCACTAAATAGACAAACCATAAATAAATTTCCCTTACCAAACTATAGTTAAAACACTAAGAACACAGAACAAAGTTTATTAAAGACCGTAACAAGAGAGAAGGAAGGAGTCATATATAAAGACAGGCTCATGAGAATAACACCTGATATCTTAGTAGAGACTTTACACACTAGAAAAACTTGGAGAAATGTTCTTTAATTCATCGAAAGACTAAAGATGCCAACCAAGATTAATATGCCTAGCAAAACTATCTGTTGTAATTGAAGAAAAAATACCTACCACAATAAAAATGTCTAAAGGCACATATGATACCAAAACAGCCTTACAAGAAGGATAAACAGATTAACTAGCTACAGAGAAAAGTGGATGATCTTAGAAAAACAGTTATGCAGCACAGAGCGATAAAATCAAAAGATATCAATTAATATGCATATTTTTAATGACACCTCTAAATAGCACTAGCCTCCAATTTCCCAATTAAAAAATAAATCCTGCTTATTTTATTAGAAAACAAACTCTGTTTATTGAAACACATCTTGACTTAAAAAGCAGGCATTACCTTAAAGTTAAGATATAAAAGTATTCCAGAAAAATAATGAGGAACACCACAAGCATTGCTTACTTTAAAATCTGATTTCAAGTAGAAAAAATTAAAAGTAAGATTTCAAGCTAAAGTTAATCAGAAGAGTTAAATGTCACTCTTTATTCTGTTCAGAGGAGCAACCTATTAAAGGATATTAAAATTAAAAATATATACATACACTGTACTTGGGTATTTATTAACCTAGCATTAGTCCATAGCATAACCCAACACAGTAATACTAAATTACTTCAATACCCCACTTTCATCTTCACTAAATGTTTTCCAGACAGCGAACAAATAAACAAATAATAAAATGGCAGAGACATTACAGTTAAAATCCATTATAGATTAAATAAACTTGCAGGTATCTACAGGTTGTATATCCAAATGCTTCTTAGTAGCTCACGGGAGTTTCTGTAAACTAGACCACATATTGAAAAACAACTTAAATCTTAACAAATCTTTAAAATAAATTAGATAATTTCTTGTACTTCAATATGATAGCAATTAAATAAACCTGTGAAGTTGAATTTCTTGCATTGGATTGCATTGGAGGCCCTAAGATGTTGGAGATGCCATAGTTTTGGGATACCTTCCAAGGTGAGTTTCTAACAAGGAGTGGAAACAACGCCATGACAGAAGTATGTTACAATCAACATAACTGAAAAAGAATTGGAGATCTGAAGTGTGTTTTAATATCAGAGATGAAGATGCAAGGTTTGGGGTTTGCCCAGCTCATTTTCAGTCTTGCTTTAATCCAGTTTTTCCTTACTATGCTTCTTTTCCTACATTTCGGAACAATATTGTATATTCTATGCCATTTTATGTTGGAAGCAAATGATCTCTTTTTGGTTTTGACTTTATGCCGGGTTACAGTAAAGAAATTGTATAATTACAGAAATACTTTGAACTTTTAAGCATTATTGATATACTGATAGACTATGGTGATTTTGAAGATGTACTAAATGAATTTTGCATTATGTTATTACTACAAGCCTATGGGAGTGAGGGAGTGAAATGTACTGATTTGAGTAGGTATGGTCCCCATAGACTCACGTGTTTGAAGACTTGTGCCCAAAAGGGAGTGAATCTATTAGCAAATGTTGCCTTGTTGAAGAAAGTGTGCCACTGTAAGGGTGGGCTTTGATGATATATGCTCAAGTGGTGCCCAGCTCAGTCTCTCATTCTGGTACCCTGTAGATCAAGATGTGGAACTCTTAACATCTTCTACCACCTTCTCTAGCACTACCTATCTCTGCATACCACCATGTTCTAAACCTCTGAAACTATAAGCCACAACCAAATAAATGCTTGTTTCCTTTACCAACGTTATTGTGGTCATGGTATCTTTTTGATATCAAGAGAAATACAAACTAAGACAAGTACAGCATTGTATTACCCATCAATAGCGAGGCAGACATATATAAGATATAAACTTCATTTTCTATAGCTCTCAAAGTCTGACATAAACAGCAAGGCAAAAGATGAAAGAGAAACAACAGAAACAGGTGGATATCAGAAGACTTAGGAAAAGGGGAGTGAATATAATCATCAAATGTTGTATAAAATTCTCAACAAACTAATAAGAAAAATGAGTAAAAATAGAAAAAATAAGTTAATGTGTTCCTTTTTCAGATGATAAGATTTGATACACTGAGAAGTCCTAAGTGCTCCACAAAAAAGCTCATCATTAACTTATTAAACCTTTAGCAAAGTAGCATTATTAAAAAAAATAACCAAAACTCACCAAACAAACAAACCAATCACCTTTTATACCAAATACCAGGCATAGTGAGGGAGAAAAAGGAAAGATATTCCACTGACAATTGCAAAAGCTATAAAAACCTTGGAGTAACCTAATCAAGTATGGGGAGGGCGTCTTTGTGAAAGCTAAAACAACAAAAATAAAATCAAGAATAGACTAGAACATAGAAAATCTTCAAAATCTCATAGGTGGTAGAGTTAATACCATGAGCATGATCATACACTATAAGTAGGATACATATTTAATGTAACCCCAACAAATTTTTATGATATTATACACAGAAATTTTAAAAAGTATTAAACATTGATATGAAAGCACAAAAAGACAAAAAGATAGCCAAAGTCATTATGAACAAAACATAAGAATAAAACTAAATGGCAACCCCAATTCAACACTCAACCTGAAGTTACACTATAAAGATGTAATAATAAAAAAGTGTATACAGCACAGAAATGGACGCTTAGACCAATAGAATGGAATGTAACAAACGCATAACTTGTGGATAATCTATAGCAACCTGATAATTTACAAATATAACAAAATACAAACTGGAGAAATATCAGCCTCTTAAGCAAAGGGTGTCTTGGAAAACAGGATGTGTGCATGAATGAAATTCAGACAAACACCTCATATTCCCTCTCATGTGTATTCTAGTTTTGAAGTTCTAGATATGTGTTAAACATGGCATATTTGTAAAAGCCAGAGAAGTTAAAAGAAGCCATTTAGGTATAAGGGTAATAAGAGGGTGGTGGCTTATGACTGTAGGTAAGAGGAAAGTTGAAGGAAATAGAAGGGAAGGAAGGATAGAAGAACATTTAGAGTGGAAGAGTTTAAGCATGAGGGATTAGAGATAGAGGAGATGAGAAGGCATGGGTTGTAGGTTAATCAATAGAAAGATATATGAAAAAATCAAAGGGAGCCCTGTTTCTATTTCATTATCTAACCCAAAATATGATCACAAAATTGTTCGAAGGGAAAGACTACTGTCTCCATAATGCGGGCACAAAAACCTGTGGGCAATTTAAATCAAAGACCCAGGGTCACATATTTGTTACCTTCTTAGGAGATGTTGATCCAAGAGGCCCCTAAATAATATAGGCTTCTGTTCTGCCCCTCTTGGTTGTCAAACCATATGATAAGCCTATATTGTAAGATACCACACACTTTCCTATATAGAAAGAATTCCTCCCTCTTGGCTAGATTTCGTAGTGCTAAAATGTACTGGTAGAGAAAAAAAAAGTGGCCTTATATCACCGTATGCTTTATGAACTACGATATCAACTTGCTAGGCAAGATATGACCACTTGTGACATAATGATGCAATTGTTAAATGGGGAACCAGCTGTTTGATTTGGGTAATCCATGATGGCACCGTAAATTTGATGAAGATTTATGCTCGGGGTGCTCATAAGCCTCACCAGGGAGCTGACTCCATTGTTTAGCTAAACTGATACAACATCAAACTGCCTTATAAATGTTTGTTTATGCCCACAGATAAATACTTCTCTCAGTCTTAATTGCAGAAGTCTGTCTTGACAGTAAACAGTGGTGAATAATAAGACTCCTGAATGTTAAAGTTACTTAAAATAAGTGGCAGTTGAATGTTCAGTCCTAAAACGATAGTTATACCACCCGCTTAGAGGAAGGGATATTTTTAATTTCATTTATTTGTATTTGACTTATGTATGTATGTGCATACCTGAAAGCTCGGGTTCTAAAGGGCAAATGAAGGTAACAAAACCCCAGCAGCTAGAATTCCAAGTTGTTTTAAGACCTGAGATATAAGTGTATTTTTATGCACTCTTAATTACCTACCATCTACCAAGCACCTCTACCACCTCCTTTGAGTTTAATGATACACAAATAAAGAAGGAAAAGAACATAAAGAAAAGACGGCATGGGAAGAAGGCAGCAAAATGTATAAACTCTCACAAGCTGTGGCTCTCAGCATTGAATTTGCACAGGAAGGGCACGTCAACAGTCTGACATGAATGGGAGAGGGGCTCATGGTTTCCTTCTAGCTTCTCATAGATTCTAGGAAAGGAGAGCCGTTGCCTTCTGCTATGGACTCAAGAGTGGGTCACTAGGTTCTGCTGGGTGGTTCCAAATTTCACGACTTTTCATAAATCTTAAGTTAGTAACTAAACATAAATTTGCACAATTTTAACCTTTGAACACAATGCGATTCACGAGGCATCATTTTAAGGTTGGCTACAATGTCTCTGGTTAAAATCGTTTTCTCACAACACAAAACAAAATGAATGAATTTGCGAAAGGACTGATAGAAGGGAAAGTGGATGACAGCATTGACAGAGAGCTGGGGGAGGTATAGTGTAAAGTAGTTAGATGCACTGTTCTGTGTGTGAAATTGTCAAGAAATAAATTAATAAATAGTTGCTGAGAATATACTTAGAGATTTACATAGAGTTGTGTATACTATTACTGTTCATAAGATCCAATATTGTCTAAATTAATCTAACCAGAACCATTGCCTTAAAAAATGCCATGTACATAAATTTCTAGAAAGTATTTACTAAGGCACTGTCGACATTCAGGGATATAAAAGTAGATATCTGAAAAAAGGGGTAAGCAGAAAAATAAGAACAAACATTTGCTATGGCGTCTAGCTTCCTAAGCAATGGATTGTTGTAGTAGAAGCAGCAAGGCTGTTCCCCGGCACCTGACCGCCCAGAGGCTTGCTTATGCCCCGAAATAATTACATGGAAACTGTATTCTTTTAAGCACTGCTTGGCCCACTAGCTCTAGCCTCTTATGGCTAACTCTCGCACCCTGGATTAGCCGATTTTTTAATAATCTGTGCTAGCCCATGAGGTGGCTTACCAGAGAAGATCTTAACCTGCATCTCTCTGGAGTGGGAGAATCATGGCGACTCCTGACTCAGCTTCTTTCTCCCAGCATTTTGTTCTGTTTACTCCGCCTACTTAATTTTCTGTCCTATTAAAGGGCCAGGGCAGTCTCTTTATTTAACCAATGAAATTAACACAAAACAAAAACTCTCCCCCCATCAATGGATAACCACCTCATATGAGTAACTGAATTTGGGAGTCAATAAATATTTGGAAAAAAAGAAAAAATTCTAACCATTAAGTAATAAGAAAATTTTTAATAGGATATGCCTAATGAATCTGAGGTTTGAGGGTTAGAGACACACATGTTTGCTATCATGGAACATCACTGCATCATATGTTTCTGAGCATACACCATGGGCATTTGGCTCTGCAATTGTTCTCAGGCCACTTCACATTATAAACAAATGTTTTCTGTTGAGCTCATATGTGGGAACTGTATTCTGTGAATCATAATGTTTTTGATTTTATTAATGGCTTTCTACTCATTAATAAACAGTGGTGTTATTATATAAAACAATAACCTTTGATATTTTTCTACAGTCATTCCTTAGCATGTGAGTACAAATTAGTATATTCTATAATTCTAGTTTTCTAGAATGATTTTAGAAATTAATATTTGAGGTACTATCTTGAATTTTATGAAAAATCAATGAGTTAATTTTGGCTTGGAATTAGGACAAATTTCTAACAACTTCTGTAATGGTCTTATGTAGACTTCTGCTATTTTTACTGTATGTGCACACAAAGCTAATATTCCTGCCATTTGTAGGCAGAAGTTTCTGTCCTGTCTGGTCCTGCAGTCATTCAGTCCCAAATAAATCCAAAAGAAAGCCTAAATTGATTATAAACTATTTGACCTATTGCCCCAAGCTTATTGCTAACTAGCTCATACAACTTAAGTTTATCCATAATTCTTTTTCTGTGTTTGTCCAGTTGGTTTGATACTCTCTTGTCAGAAACAGTCTCATCTTGCTTCTTCTGTGCCCGGCATTAAACTGTGTGTTGTTTCCTCTTTCCAAAATTCTTCTTATATTAGTAACCCTGCATATGCTCCCTTCCTGGCTACTGACAAATCAGCTTTCATCATTAAACATTATACCTATTACAACAGTATTTTAATCTTTTGCAGTGTGCAAAAATTATTATCCCACAGATTTTTCTATTTTCATTTCAAAATAAGAAGCTAAATTTAATCTCCTTTCTTTAGCATTTTCCTGACCATTATCCATAACATATGGGCATAGTTTTCCTTGCTACTTCCTAATGATTGGGGCACCTAGAAAAATTAGAATTACACTCAAATCTTAACTAGAGTATTCTGTGAGTTAATTCATCTCAGTTACCTTGAAGCTGTTGTAGACACAGAACTCAGAAGAAACTGCAACAGAGGCACTATTAAGACATTGGATCATCTGGTTATCTGCTCCTCTTGAAGATTTTTCAGGGGGTCTTCTTCAATAAAACCTAATTTTTCTTACCCGGAATGAATCCACAGCTTCTCATTCCCTGTGGAAATAAAAAGTAGAACCTCTTTCTCAAAATAACGATCTTTTAATTTAATTTTTGAAGTCAAAATATTTTAAAAATATATAGGGTGGTAACCAGCAGCATTTATAATCAAATGTCTTAGAGTTGCTCTTTCTTCCTCAGCAGTCACACAATTCTAAGACAACACATAATTTATGGTATCCAGATTGTGTATTTTCCATCTTATATGACCTCTATTATTACTCCATTTCCTTTTTAAGGACTTTCTTTATCCTTTTCCTTTCTTTTCAAATTCTACTTATATTTTAAACATACTTTAAACTATTTAGTTTTTTTCATCTGAATCTGTCTTTTCTCTGTATCTCTTTCTTTTTTCTGACCACATGAGTGTTTTAATCTGATAAGCTTAACTCAATTCAATTTGTGTTTAATTAAGTTTAACTAAATTTAATTAAATTAATTATCTATTTAAATTAATTTATTATTTAATTTAATTAATTAAATTAATTAATTATTTATTTAATTAATTAATTAATTAAATTTAGTTAAATTAAATTTAACTAAAATTAAAGCAGCAACTTTGGCAATTGGTTCCACCCCCATTCCTTGGCTTGCTGAAAGTCTAGTTTCATGGCAGGTACTGTCCAGAATCCATATTTTTTGCTACAACTCTGCAGAGTTTCTAGGTCATAAAACAACCAAAAAGCATCCCATCAGTTGCTCATAAACACCATTTAAGTGTTTTGTGGAAGGGTCTCTTAAAGAGCTGACAGTTTTTGCCACTAATGCTGAGTCTGGAAGCCTCCCTTAAAGCATCGTGCTCAGCTATGGTATATTAGGACAGAGCGGCCACTGTGTTCCCGGCACCTGGCCGCCTGCATGGCTTAGCTTATGCCCCGAGAAATAACAACACACAAGCTATATTCATTTAATCACTGCCTGGCCCATTATTGGCTAGCTCTTACATATTCGACCTGCTTTCTGATAATGCCTGCTTTTGTGTGCTGGGGAAATTCTAGCCTGCGTCTGCAGGAACTTCGGAGCATCATGGTGACTCCTTAACTCAGCTTCTCATTCCCAGCATCCCTTCTATCTACTCCACCTCACCTAATTTTCTGTCCTATCAGGCTCCAGGCAGTTTTCTTTATTGAACCAGTGAAATCAACAGATTGAGTATATGACACTCCCACATCACTTCCCCTTTTTCTTTTTAAACAAAAAGAAAAACTTTAACTTTAACATAGTAAAATCACATATAACAAAACAGTTATCAAGTAAAGAATTACAGATACAATATTTATATCTACTACTTTTTATCTTTTATCATATCTAAGAAAAACTATAACTTTCGCTAACCATTCTTCAACTCCATCAAAAAGACTCCAGAAGATATAAAATTATTTAAACAAACAAAGAAATCCAAACTCTAGAAATGACAGAGACATCTCGCTGCCTCGGACAGTCACCCAAAGTTCACTCTGTACCGTTGGGGCATCTATCTTCCGGCCTTCAGGCCCACACAGTATCCAGCAGACAGTTCCATGAAGCAGGAAATTCCAAAGACAGTTTAGTCACTTTCTGCCTTTGTGTCCTATGCAGAATGTCTTGTGGACTCTTTTTGAATCAGGAACCCTAGAAAGTTCATCTCCACCTTTAGGCAAGTTCAGCAGTCCCTATCTCTGCGGGGTTCTTTCATGTCCAGTTTGGCATCCAGTCCAAGCTAGAACAGTCTCTTGCCCAATATGGCTATCCAACTTCACAGGGATCCTCTTTGATGCCCATCTTTCTCTTCCAAGTAGATTGGTGCCTGCCGGAATAGACGTGTCTCATTGTCACCAAAAACCACTAAGTTATTAAAATACTTAAATGCCATATTTTTACAGTCTTTGAAAGATATGAAGAATGTCTATCTAACTGAAATATATCTCTACATATCTAAAAAATCAAACTAACATGACTATAAGCTTTACTATTATCAAGTAATTATCCATTAGCAACCTATACTTCCTCTTATACATTACATTTAAACCTCCAGCAAACAGAACACGGCGCAGAAAATGCTGCTAACAAGAAACCAAACTTTCAGGCTTTGTTCTGTCTGTGTTTAGAATCCCTTTCGAAGCTCTCTCAGGTTTTTGTGTCTACGGTTTACCAAAAAGTTGAGCAACATTTGTAGATGGGAGTTTTTTGTCCTACCTGGTTCCACAGAAATCAGTCCCAAATAAACACAAAGCAATTTATAAGTAAGTATAAAATATTTGGGCTGTTTCTCGTAGCTTAACTTCTTAACTAACTCTTATACCTTAAATTAACCGCATAATTATCTATATTTAACCACATGGCTTAGTACCTTGTGTTGGTAAAGTATTCAAATCATCATACTTTTACATCTGACTGGCTACTTTTTCTCTGTCTTTCTTCTTTCCAGAATTCTCTTAGTTTGGTCTCCCCTGCCATACTTCTTGCTTCCTGGCCACTGTCCAATCATTATTTTATTAAAAACAATATCAGTGGAAAATCTTTACAATGTATAAGTTTATTATTCCATGGCAGTCATTGAGCAGAATAAAAGTATAACTACGAGAGCTAGTTCCAGGACAGGCTCCAAAGCCACCGAGAAGCCCTGTCTCAAACTACCCCCCCCCAAAATTAAATAAATAAATAATAACTTTCCATATTATTTATTATCAGTAAGTCGATTTAACGGTTTTATGTACACATATATCCATCTACAGTCAACTAAGTTGCCTCTGTAGGGGACAGACCATTATCCTAATTGTGGCATGGGGTCAATGGACACAAATACATAAAACACTAGAAAGTGCTACAGATACCTTACTCTTTTTATGTCAATTATCGTAAACCTGAAGTCAACAATAGATAAGATTGCACTAAAAATCTAAAATTACATTTAAAATTATATTTTCTTTTAGAACTTACACAGTTAGGGAGGCATAATGTGCTATTCAAGTTCCCATTGCTGTGACAAAAAAAACCCTGAAATTAACTAGTTGAAAAGAGAGATGATCTTTCTTTTAACTCATATTTTCCATACATTCAAATCTTTGTCACTTAGATTCAGAGAACTGCAATAAAATACTAGAAGGGCCACATGACAGCAGAGCAGAGAGAGTTCTCAGGCTAATCTTCTCACAGCCAGCAGTCACGCCTGAATATGCCCCATGCTCCTACACTGCACTGGCCTGTGGCGGGGACTGAAATCTTCAGTATGCAAGACTGTGGGTACATTTTAGATCCAGCCTGCAGCAAAGTCTCATTCTCATAGATGCTTTTTCTTTAATGATTTAGAGTAGTGTATGTTATAGCTGAAATGCTTATTAGTCATTATTTAAAAACCAAACTCAAGGTCAGGGGAGATGGTGATGAAGTGAATTGATAGTGTTCAAGCATAGGCACCAAGAGTTTGAATCCCATATCCAGATAAAAGGCTGGGTCTATTGGTCCATTCCTGTCATTATTAGTGCTGTGAATTTGGAGATGGATCCCTAGAGCTCACTAGCCGAACAACCTCATCAAATTGGTGACTCCAGGTTCATCGAAAGCGTGGCTCAAAAATCAATATGGGCAGCAGTTGAGGAAGATACCTCATATTTACCTATGGTTTCCCAGCAGAAGTACGCTTATACATGCATGTTGTCTAACACAAACATATATAAACTTTCATGAAAATATGTTCACATGCATATACCACACACACATATATACATACTACACATGCATACATAACACACACACCCTGAGTTGGTGCAGGAAAAAATTGTCTGTATTCTGTCAATCATGTTTTAAATAAATGCTGTGGTTGTGGCCAGGCAGGAAGTATAGGTGGGAAAACCCCGACAGGAAGTAAAATGGATACAAT